>JAUPMG010017304.1:0-15334 GCA_031762675.1 Pachysandra terminalis
ACACAGATAATTCCAATAATTCATTCATATATTATAATTGGGAAAATAAAATACTTTCAAAGGTTCAGGTCATTACATATAGAGACCTTAGATATAAGTTTTCTTAGTAGGTGATTCAGTTTCATGATCACTCATCCTTATAAGGAAGAGTTATCATAAGATCTTTCAATGTTCTGGATCAAATAACAAATTCGAATGCCTTTGAATTGGACTTTAATGAGAGAAACATGTTTTCTTCGAAGTATCCTTAAGTAAAGTGTACAAGTAAGTCCTGCAAGTCCACAAATGTTTTTCGAAAAGTTACATATGTGAATGAAGGTGAGAACATGCCTTTGAAGGACTTTTGTTTAAGGATTCCTTTGAAGTCAATAAAAGTTTTCATTCGGTGGTATTTCCAGGGGATGAGTAAATGTAACTTGGAAGGTTTATTTAATAAGGACTCCTTCGAATTTAACCAAGTGAGTAGTCTATTATGGGTGACAAACGCTTATATTTGTTATTCGAAGGAGACAAAAACCCTTTAGTCATGTGAAGGTGACTAGCCCTTTTAGTCTTTGAGAAGGGTGACTGGCCCTTAATCCTTTGAGGGTGACTAACACTTGACGAATTGACCATCTCAGAGTGGTTAGCCTCTAGTGAGAGATACATTAACCGTCCCTTCCTTTGAGGTTTGCTAACTAAAGGAGTTCACCCTGATCAAGATAGAGATGACTAAAAATCTCGTATAGCTTACGTGCCCAATAGAGATGTGGGCACCGTTCAGCATTCACATGCGTGAGTTAATAGAGGAAGCAGGTGACTGCTTTATATATATGATATGTCATATGTAGGTTTATCTTATAAGCGTTTATGTGCGCTTTAAGATCTTGTTGTGTATATAAAGAGATTAATTAGACCGCCCTATGATCAATACTAATGAGATCGATAAGATTGATATTCAAATATTTCTTCTCATAATGTATTGATTTGACCCAATAAGCAGGACCACACATAGCTCATGTTGTTGGAATCTGTTATTGAATGATTAAACAAATACCAGCTAAAGACCATAGCCAGTAATTTACTATTAAGAGAGCAGAAACGCCTATAAAAAGCTCTTAAAAGAGCCATTTAAAAACCAAAAGGCTACGGCCCATAATTTGGCATTGTGGAGGAGGTGAAATTTCTCCTCAATGAGATGTTCGCACGGACCATGCCAAGAAAAAAACTAGAAGCAGTACTGCTGCGTTTGGCTCGGTTTGTGCTTATGGATAAGCACTCATTCGATAGGTTGTTCAATGGGAATACTTATCCACAACAACAATAAACTGCTTATTTGAAAAAATTAGTGTTTAGTAAATACATTTATTTAAGTGGTTATGAAAGTAAGGGTAAAATAAGTATTATAAAAATAATATTAGAATTTAAAAATAACATTTATTTAAATGTTTATGAAAATTTAGGGGTAAAATAGGTATTTTAAAAATATTATTAAAGTTGTGAAGTAGCGCATAAGAGCTTAAGAGAAGCTGCTCTCAACAACTTCTCCTTATGGGTTGCCTTCCTCTACTACTTATGGGTAATACTTACCCATGAGCTCTACCAAACACATTTAATTTTAAAAAGTGCTTATATAAGCTAAAGTACTTATAGAAGCCGGAATGTTCAATCTCTTTCCAAATTCACTTTTGACTCTTTTTGCCACTGTCATTTTGAAAATGCACGTTTAAATGGCCCCTTAAAAGCGAAACATATCCGAAACGCATACAATGTAGTTAATCCTGTTGTGGAACAAGCTATTAACGCGACTTTTTTTTTAAAGAATTTGTATTAATAAAGTTCAATCATTCATTGTTTCGATATGTATCAGTCTGTTTGAATCCAAATAAGTCGCCAACATCCTCGCGATTTGTACAAACTCGACAATGCATAGGCGATTTACACAAACACAGGTGCACCATTTGTCGATTTGCACAAACACAAGTGCACCTTACAATTGTCAGGATGCATCCATCACAGAAAAAAGGTGTACATATAACAATAATTTTTTAAATATTATACACTTTTCTTTTTCTTTTTTTTTTGTCTTAACCACGTGGTGTCCCCACACCCAAGTGGGTGTGGGTATAATCCATATTCGGGGCGGGAGCAATTATGGTAAACCCCTGACCACCAGTGCTTCTAGTGGGATTCGAACTCCAGACTTACCTCCGGAGACGCCTACTAGAGCCCAGCTTGCTACCTGCTGAGCCACACATCCGTGGTTCAGCTGATACCGTAGTTCAAGCCCTGCAAGTATGAAAACATGGAGAAATAAAATAAAACACAAAAGAGAAGAAAAAAAAATCCAATGCTTAATCTTTGGATACTTGAGAACACTAATTCCTCTATTTAGATACTGTAATTTAAAAGGACTTGAATCCTCACGATGAACACACACACACATATATATATATGCACCATGAAAAACAAATTATGGAAATTGTTTATAGCAGAAGCTTCAAGGCTGGGACTAGTGGCCTTCAAGGATCCTAGAATCCAGATCTCACCAGTTTCTGTCATGAGAAACCTTTTCTATTGAAGGAAAGTGAAACCCCCAAACAGAAGCAGAGTTTTCACCACCTACAAAAAGCAGAAGAGATTAAATTCATTGCTATTTAGCTCTGAATTTTAAAATATAGTTGGTAAACAAATTAATTTGAATACATAAAGCATACATACAAATCAGTCTTCGGGTGTGTTTGGCGTTGCTTCTCGGAAGGAGAAGCGATTCCTTTAAAATTGATTCTTATGAAGCGCTTCAAAAGAACTGCTCAGATGAATAAAAGATGTTTGGTAAACACCTATTGAAAAAGCGCTTCTAAGTTAGTTCTGTGAGAAGCTTGTGTAGAGTAGGAAATCTATATTCAGTAAGAGTTCTGTTTGTGAAGATAACATAGGTAAAATATATAATTTAAAACTTTTAAAGGGGTATATAAGACCATAAGATATTTTATTAAAACCTCAAAGTGATTCCCGCAAACGTGATTTTAAAGGCAGGAAATAATAACTTCAAAAAAATCAATGTTTGGATGAAGCGATCTTGTAGAATCGCTTTTCACTTGAGTTTACCAAACGTTTATTTGTTTATTTGAAGCGCTTTTAGACTCAGGAATCACTTCTAGGGCCTGGAGAAGCAATGCCAAACACGCCCTTTATATCAACATTATCCATACTCTTAAGAGAAACCACGGGCAATAACTGCAAAAATCCCATTACAAGCAAACTACAATTTGTCACTCCTAATTTAAAATAATGCACAGCATAAGGCTTCATGAGAGCTATGACTTCTGTATTAATCATACCTACCGGATTTGAAAGGTATCAAGTGAAACTGCAAGGAACATTAAAAGGATGAGTTATCTGCATCTCTTCTACCTCTGTATAAAATCACTATTGTCGTGGAGTTGGCCGAGTTTTTATCATACTCAATATGAAACCTGTCCACTGCATTTCATAACTACCCAAATTAAAAATAAAAAATAAAATAACCCTATCCCTTTGTTTCACCCACCTCCTTGTGATCAAATTCAGCACATCCCTATTACCTTAACCAGCAACCTGACCCAAAATGTTATTGTTTTAAACCAGAAAGACAGACTTGAGAAATTTCAACTGACCCGTTGGGAGTGTACTGAAATCTGAAATGGTAGCTCAAAGTGGAGGGCAGAATCCTCTGAGAGATCCTGTACTTAGACGGCTTAAGCAATTTGAATCAGTTCTTTATAATCTTATGATTGGAGCTTATCATATTGTATCGTCAATCAAGAATGTCGAGGAGCCCTTCCCGGTCGCAACTGGCATCATTTCAGTACCATGTATACCCAGAACCAGACCCTATTTGAAGCTTCCATTTCAGTTCTTTTTGGTTTCAGTTCCAGGCCTGAGATCATAGGAACAAGAACTGGCCCTAGTACTGTCTGTCTTCATATATTTCCAATCAACCCCACCTCACACTAAATTTCAACCTCAAAATCTTGTTTTTTTTTTTTTTTTTTGTAAATAGAATGAATTCTATTAATCATAAAAAAAATCAGTTACACCCTCTTCACGCCAACTGCACCCCTGTACAATACAAGTAGGAAACTTTCCCACACAGACGACTCCACAACAGTTCTTTTTACAAAATGAAGCAACACTAATGTGCATAACTATTAAAGTTTCTACTACAATACCTGATTTCTAGATTGTTAATCTTAGTTACAAGAAGTTCGCATCTATTAAATTCATCCAAAATCTGCCATTCAACAGATACATCTCCCTTCAAACCTTCTATTATATACTTAGCATCACCAAAAAGAGTCACCTTTTGCCACCCCTCCTTAATAGCATACTTCAGTCCTTCTGCAGCAATACATTCCGCTTCACTTGTTGAGTTGAAATCCCTGTATTCTCCTTTTGCTGCCAAACAACTGAGATTTGAGTTAATACAAATAAAACTATATGCACCTGCTGATGAGTTATAGTCTTTTGCATCATCAAAGAAGATCAAAATATGATCTTCGAGATTCTGCAAAGCAGTACATGGAAGTAATATAGATGTAGTCAGTTTAACATTACTAAAAGAATCAAACCAAATATTCCATTGGTGTTGGATTTCTGAAACAATCCTGGGAAAATCAAAGTGTTTGTTTTGAAAAACTATTTTCTCCACTTCCAAATAGTTGCAGCTGCAACGATCAATAAAGCTAGAGGTGAAGAGTCCAAAATCTTTTCAGAAATCCATATCTGAATTATCTCAGTTGAGATAGCATTGGATCTTAAGCACCAAGGAAGGGCAAACCATATTTTTTGGGTCATTTGGCAGTGAAGCAAGATGTGTTCATCAGTCTCATCTGCAGAAGAACAAAAACAAGTCTTTGAATATCTCTATGCGTCCGGCTGTTTATTTTGTTGATTGTTGGTAAGCAATTTGCCAACCATTTCCACCCAAATATAAGGTGTCGATGGGCTGCTTTAAGTCTCCAAAAAGCTTTCCAAAACTTCTGAGTGTTGGTATCTTGGTTTGTTCTTCTACACTTATCCTGTTTCCACTTATAAGCAGCTTTAGCCATCACTTCACCAGATTTTGATTCCATCCATCTTAGTGTGTCATAGCAATGGGGATAAATCCTTATTTTTTTCAATCTTCTTTGCCCACTCTCCTCCGAATATATCATACAAAATGGAGTAATTCCACTTAGACCCATCCTCTGTCATTAAATCTTTGAGCAAAGAAACATCTCAACATTTGAAGGGTCCTGGACCAATAAACGTATTCTTTTCTCCATAAACCCAGGGGTCAGTCCAGATATTAATACTTGATTTATTTCCAATTTGCCATTCATCTTGTCTTTGATTAAATCACGTTCCAAAAGAAGACTCTTCCAAGCCCGTGTTGCTGAAGGGGAAGGCTTGATCTTCCAAATATCCCTTTTTGCTGCATATTTTTTGATTAACATCCTTGCCCAAATCTGATCTTTTTCTTTACTAAGCCTCCAAAATTGTTTAGCTAATAAAGCTTAGATCATATCTTCCGTCTTCTTAAATCCCAAACCTCCATTACATTTGGTTGGCATAGATCCTTCCAAGACTTCAAATAGAGTGGATTCTTATTCATGTCATGCTTCCACCAAAAATCCCTTTGTATTTTGTCGACTTCATTGCACCATGATTTTGACATCTTGAAACATGACATTTGATAGATGGGAATGGAGTGAAGAGTAGACTTGATCAATGTAGCTCCCCCTGCTTGTGAAAGAGATTTACCCACCCATCCGGTCACTCTTGCTTTCATTCTATTTATGATCTCCATAAAACTTGACTTCTTACTCCTCAATAGATAGACAGGAGTACCCCAGATATTTGTCATTAAGCCCGATTCTCCCAATATGCATCATCCTTTGTATAAGTTTTTGATGACGATGATGAATATTCTTCGTGAATAGGATCCCTGATTTTCGAAAGTTAATTTCTTAACCCAAGATTTCACTACAATTCTTGAGAATATTCTTGAGCATCAAAATTTCATCTACTGTTGCTCTACAAGTGATGAGACAATCATCAGCGAAAAGTAGATGAGTAATAGCAGGATAGCCCTTGGTCACAACAACCCCATGGATATTGCTATCTCTACTTTCTTTATCTAACAATCTGGACAGAAATTCCATTCCCAAAATGAATAGGTATGGTGATAGAGGATCACCCTGTCTTAATCCTCTTGTTGGGTTAAAGTAACCAAAAGATGCCCCATTCAACATTAAGGAGTAAAAAACAGTAGAGATACATTGATATATCATACTACACCAGGTTTCAGAAAAACCAAGTACTCTTAGTATCTCAATGATAAAATCCCAGTCCATTCTATCATAAGCCTTGGACATATCTAATTTAGCAATCATTAGCTTAGCTTTGGTTTTTTTCTGTTTAAACTTATGGAAGATTTCCTGGGGTAAGAAGATATTATCAGTGATCTGTTTGCTCGGCACAAAAGCACCTTGCATAAGGGAGATAATTTTTGAAGAAGTGGTTTTAGTCTATTGGCCAAAAGTTTTTATATAATCTTGTAAAGCACTTTGCAGAGGCTAATAGGTCGGAAATGCTCAACCCTTTCCGCAATTTTTTATTTAAGAATCAAAACAATATTTGTATGATTCACCCCAGAAGGCACTTTCTGGGTTTTGAAGAAGTTTTCAACATATTCAACTATGTCATATTGTATAATATCCCAACAATTTTGAAAGAACATACCTGTGAATCCATCTGGTCATGGAGCTTTAATCGCACCAATTTGAAAAACAGCCATTTTTATTTCCTTTTTGCTCGGAATTGCTGTAAGAGCAGTGTTCTCCTCCTCAGTGATAATTGGATAAAAGAATTGCTCCAATATACTTCTATCAATATCACCCTTTGACGAGTTGATCTTCTGTAGGTGATCAATAAAGGCATGTCCAATATCTGTTCTATCCTTTATCCAGGTACCATCAGGTAGTTGAAGCCATTCAATCTTATTTTTTCTTCGATGTGATATTGTGGCCAAATATCTTGTATTTCTGTCTCCCTCCTTAAGCCACGCTTCTCGTGATTTGTCTCTCCAGAATAATTCCAGTCGTTGTTGGAGTTCCTCCCATTGAGTTTGGTATTTAAGTAACTCAAGGGGGGGAAAACTGTTTGAGCATCCCCAAATATTGTCGCCCAGATCTTCCTTGATTTTTTTTCATTTGCTCTAGAATATTGCCAAACCTCGGACTTGTTCCACTTTTTTAATCGCACTTTTAGATCCTGGAATTTTTGCATCAAAGATCGCTTCTTCAGATTATCAATATAATTCCAACAATCTTTAATAAGCTCCTTACATCTTGAGTCCCTCATCCACATGGACATAAAGTGAAATGGGCGTTTAAGGTTTAGTACCTTTCCATTGGTGTCCACGATTAAAGGTGTGTGATCCAAGGAGAGAGAGGGGCAAGATAATACTGAGGCATCCAAAAAGAGAGTTCTCCATTCATTTGTTGCATACACCTGATCAAGAATTTCTATGACAGTGTGGGTGCCATATTGTTTGTTTGACCATGTGAACTTTGGCCCAGAGTGCTCAATCTGAGATAAACCAGCTTCTTCAATAAACTTTTCGAGAGCCATTCGAGCCTTGTCCCTAACTTGTTTGTCTCCCCATTTGTCATTATCCTCCACCACTTGATTCCAATCTCCAATAAGAAGCCATGGAGATGAAAGATCATGAATTTGAGAGTTCCATTGCTCCCAATTTTTTTTTCTTAGTTCTCATTTTGGAGGACCATAGATAAATGAGCAATGCCATATGATGTTTGGTGGATCAGATTCCACAAAGTGTGGATACCCCGAAAGCTATGATTTAGGAAAATCAGCTGTATCCCATCTTTCCAAAATAAACACAGTCCCCCACTTCTTCCCTCAAGCATTAACAGACAATTTATTCATATATCCTTTTTTTTTTGATAATTTTTTTTATTTTCTCAGTATTTGCCTTGGTTTCAATAAGGAAAATAAGGTCCGGATTATGCTCCCTAATGAGGGCATTAAGTTCTCGAACTGTAGAGGGATGCCCACACCCCCTACAGTTCCAACTTATGATTTTCATGGCGATTGGTGGGCGATTTAGGGCTCGCCACCTCAACCCCATGAAAATTGCAAGTAATAGGTAAAAAGAGCTCTGTCTAATGTCTTTCTCGTGCTGAACTTAAAAATATTAAAAAAACACTGATCACTGTTGTTACACATGTATTAATGCGGTTTATGAGGGTTAAAACATTGTCCCACTGGCTTATTTAGAGTATCCCATGCCAGGTGGATGGTTCGGGTTGGCCAGATTATTATTCCACAGCAGAAAAAGCTATGTCTTACTGGACAACTATACCTTAAACATCATAAGGCAGATCAGAGAACCTTTTGCCTTCATTTATTTCTGATACGTAAAATCGTTGATAAATATTAAATAAGGCAAAATCTTGGACATTGATTGTGACACGCCTGCGTTTCAAAAATGATAGGGACCCACAATCTGATGGGTCAACTTATAATCTTCAACTGTGTTAACATGAAGGGCTAAGATTATAACCCAGCCCTTAACCCTTAAGAGAGGATATTTAAAGTTAGATTAGGGTTGCAACCAACTCTAGTCTCTAGAAGTGAGCGGCTACTACAAACAAGAACAAAAGAATATTTTTATGCGTTAAATTATGTAGACGTTTAAGTCCGGAGACTGTATTTTATGTGTTAGCATATGTACATTTTTTAGTCCGGCGACTGGGTATTTATATGCATTGATTTCTGTCTGAAATTATGATATAATGATTCTCATACATAGCATGTGCTTTAAGTTTAAATTTTTAAGGCTTTCGACTAGAGTACTGTATGCTTACTTTCCAGAAATGGAATTGTTAAAGTGTAAACTATATAATAGGTCTTTCCTGCGCACAGCTTAGGTCGAAGGCGAAGAAGGCCTCCTTCTGGGGGGGAGCCATCAGTGAGATACCACTCTGGAAGAGCTAGAAATCTAACCTTGTGTGAGGACCTATGGGCCAAGGGACAGTCTCAGGTAGACAGTTTCTATGGGGAGTAGGCCTCCCAAAAGGTAACGGAGGCGTGCAAAGGTTTCCTCGAGCCGGACAGAGATTGGCCCTTGAGTACAAAGGCAGAAGGGAGCTTGACTGCAAAACCCACCCGTCGAACAGGGACGAAAGTCAGCCCTAATGATTCGACAGTACCTAGTGGAAGGGCTATCGCTCAACAAATAAAAGTTATCTAGGGATAACAGACTGATCTTACCCAAGAGGGGTATTTAGGTCATTATACATGTGGGGGGGGTGTAGGCGTACACAAATTTCGTGTTTTTTTTATTCAACACAAAATTCGAGGAAAAATTATGAGATAACACTTTTTTAATACAAAGAAGGGATTTGACTCTCTTGATGGTGCTCCATCACGAGTGTCCTTTGATTAACGAGTATTGTGATGAAAACAAGGGCCAAATGGTGTGAAGATGATGGTCTCCTAGAGAAAAGCCTTTGTGATGGCATATTCCTTCTTTGCAGAGAAGATTGTGAGGGATTTACTAATTGTAGAGAGTTCTTATGTATGTATCCAAGGCTTCAGCAATCTTTCTACTTGACTGCAGATAAAACTTATATATATATATATATATATATATATAAAGACAAAGTGATCAGTTTTTTTTTTTGGAAAAGGTTAATTCCAAGACGAAGAGATCTTATTCCTACTAGAGCCCTAGCTTCCTTTTCTGAAGTTGCAAAAAAAAAATTCCTTTGACCAGACAAATCAGATACAACTTAATCTCGCCTCTTCTGTTGCAGAGTATAGAAAGATCTTCCCCCACCATGTTCCAATCGCAAGACGGGAGGGAAGAGAGGTATACAGCTCCATCTTGTCTCGCCAAGGTTTTTGCACCAGTCTAGTCCGTACCGGCACCAGACTTCAGCAGTCCGGTCTCAACCCACGATACAAAAGAATATATCGCGAGATTATGTACCGGCCGGTCCAGACCAGGCCAGTACAAAGGGTCCTTTTTTTAAAGGTTGTGGACTGAAAGGCCCAGACCGATATCAATTTGGACCGGTCCAGTAACAACCAGTACCAACCAGTGCCACCGGTCCAATTCTTTTTCATTTCAAAATTTGATTGCCGGTCTGGTACTTTTGTAACAGACCAGACCACCGGTACAGACGGGTACCGGCCATGTCCGGTCCTGGTACAAAAAACCCTATGTCTCACCCAGGAAGATTGCCAGGTTGAGAAGCCATCCATACTAGCCATTGTGCCAAACACAATACCATGCTACTATTAATCATCATGGAACCCCACTCTTTGCAGTTGAATGGTTACTTACTCTATCATGTTCTTTTGAAGTGCACCTGAGTGACTTCACTGATTGAGTCTTTAATGTAAACCAACCCTATGTAACTTTGCCCCTTAGGCAAGATAAGGACATTACTCTTTGTCTCTGTTAAACGATGTAATTTTGAAGAAGAGGCCATGCAAGTTTTTGCAACACTCCATTAAAAGCACTCTCCCTCCTAGGAAAGAACCTAAGACGATGCTACTATCTGGTCTATTACATAGTAATTCCTTTTTCTGTCGGAACGAGAGAACTTCCTACCCCATCAGTACGACAGTAACAGCCAGCTTGTAAAAGCACCATATCTCTGTGATGTGTATGGAGGAAATTCGTTCACAGGTAAAACCTTCAAAAGTGTAACATCTTATCGAGTACCCTTGTTATGGTGCCTGGTTCCTACCATGATTAAGTAACCTAAACTTTAACAGAGTAAGGGAATAAAGCAGGCGGGGAGAGGAAAACAGAGCAGTAAGAAAGAGATGGTTAGGGGAAAGTAGTATTCTGGCTGGTAAACTTTTTGTGTCATA
The DNA here is from genome assembly GCA_031762675.1 of Pachysandra terminalis. Taxonomy (NCBI): domain Eukaryota; kingdom Viridiplantae; phylum Streptophyta; class Magnoliopsida; order Buxales; family Buxaceae; genus Pachysandra; species Pachysandra terminalis. The sequence continues at coordinate 10,918 of JAUPMG010017304.1, forward strand.
TCATGGATGTCAGACACAGGTACCAAGAGGGCGGAGACCATCAACTCCAGAAGGATGAGTCCCCAGGAAGTCTGCAGATCATGCTACTGTAGGGATAGATGCAAATCCTCTGAAGATGAGGAATATGGAGTATGAGGAAAAGCATGCTAAGACTATTTGGTGTTGAAGCTTATCTGAGTCAGTTAACAGAATTTGGATTGGCCATGAGTTGAGGACGAGATAACAACCTCCATAATCAATTGGGCTCCTTTAAAAAGAAGGCTAAGGTTAAACTGTTTACAACCATATGAGGCTGCAACGTGTTTGGTAACAATCTCTACTAAATAAATTTGTAAATTCTTAGCTTAAACCAGTTTACAACCGCGCCACAACGTGTTTGGTAACAATCTCTACTAGTAAATAAATTTGTAAGTTCTTTAGGAAGAATTGGTTCTGTCACAATTTACATTGTTAGTTAGATGGTTCTGGCAGTTTAAGCTAACCAATTCCTTCAAAATTTGAAAATATAGGCTAGGGAAACATAGCAAATGAAGCACCTGGAACAGTTATAGAGGGATTTTCTATAGTAGGGAGGGAGGCACAAGCAATATAACTTGCTAAAGTGGGAGGTGGTTTGTCGTGCTAAAGAAGAGGGGGTCTCAACTTGGGAAACATACCTAGTCATAACACAGCTCTTTTGGGTAAATGGATTAGGAGGTTCAGCAGAGAAAGTGATGTACTATGGCGGAAAGTCGTTCAAAGTAAGTTCGGTGGTCATACTAACGGTTGAGGTTGTAATCCTTATGCTAGATGTTCTAGCTCCGGTGTCTGGAAAGCGGTGTCGTTGGTCATTTCTCTTTTTTCTGGTCATGTTCGGTTCAGTATTGAGGATGGGTGTCAAGTCTGTTTCTGGCACGATTTATGGTGGGGGGAGGCTATCCTGGCGGTTCGGTATGCACGTCTTTTCAGAGTGGTATCTGCAAGGGAGGCTCTTGCGTCTGAGATTCTTTCATGGTCTGAGTCGGGTCTTTCTGGAATCTTGCTTTTCGTCAGGATTTGCACCCTCTGGAGTTGCTTGAGCTTGGAGCTTTGATCGTCGATTTGGGGGATGTTTTCATTGGTTCTGACAGTAGGGGGTGGCAGGGTTTGGTGTCCCAATAGTAAGGGGCCTTCTCGGTCAATTCGTTCTTCTCTATTATTCATCCTCCTTCGTTGGTGCTTGCCTTGTTCCCGTATCGCCGACTTTGGGTTCCCTTCATTCCTCCAATGGTCAAGGCTATGATTTGGTTATCTCTCTTGCATAAGATTAACACCTGTGATCACTTACAAAGAAGATGGTCGTCGTGTGCATTATCTCCCCATATGTGTTTCATGTGCCGAGAGGAAGAAGAGACAGTAGACCATTTGTTTATCCACTACCCAATAACTAGAGAGATTTAGTCTTTCTTCTTATGCCGGGTGGGGGTATGGTAGGTTCTGCCAGATGAGGTGGGTGCTTTCCTCAATCAGTGAAGATTTTCAGGTTTGGGGGTGAGAGGCAGATTGATATATCAGGGTATGGCATGCAAATCTCTGGGTTCTGTGGGGGGAGAGGAACTTGAGAGTGTTTGAGGACAGGGGCAGATCGACAGGCTTGATTATTGAGGTATTCTGAGGATGGTCTGTTTGTGGTTGGTGATTCTCCCTGCCTTTAGGGGGGTTTCCATGTCAGATCTTTTTGCAGGCTGGTCAGAGTTTGCTCTAACATCTCCATAGGTCCTTCAACCAATGGTCCAGTAGAACCTCCCACCTCTGGGGATTGTTACAATAAACTTTGATGGATCTTCTATAGGGAACCCGGGGTCATCAGGTACGGAGGGGTATATAGGGATCATGACGGTCAACTTATCCATGCTTTCTCCCGCCCGGCAAGAGTAGGTGACTCTACGAGGGCCGAGCTTCTGGCACTTCTTACAGGAGTTAGGGAGGCAATTTGTGTGAGTTGCAGTCAAGTGGTAGTGGAGGGGGATTCGGCTTCTGTGATCTCTTGGATGTCTGGTCTGGTTAATTGTCCCTGGCGGTATTTCTATCTCGCCCGACTGGCAAGGTACAGGGGTTGTCTACCTCAGGCCTCTTTCAGACATATTCTTAGATCGGGGAATGGTTTGGCTGACCGTTTGGCCAGGGACGGGGCAAATAGAGAGGACATGTTTGTGGGTATTCCGATAGCAGAGATGATTGGGGATGGATGATGAGGGTTGAGCTACGGGTTTAGGCCCTTGGTTTTGCTTGGGCCTATTATTGGGGGCAGCTGTATTTTCCTCTCTCTTGCTTTATTCCTCTAGTGCCCAGCTTGCACGCCCAGTTTTTCTTCTTGTTTTGATACTGGTAACTTGCTTTCCCTTCTTATTTATATAATATGTTGGTCATTCATCAAAAAACAAATATAGGCTAGACTAACCAGAAATAGTCACTTAATACATGACTTGTCTTCATAGATGCCCAACCAAATAATGGGGTCCCAAACCCACTAAATGAGACCATATGCTATTGTCATATATAAAATTTTATTTACATTCCCTATTACTCTATTTATAGATCTAGTCTCTCCATAAAGTTGAAGTACAAAAATGTCGCTACCCAACTTAGTAACAGTGAGGATGTTTTCATACTAGTGTTGACTTGTAATTTGAGTCATTCAGAGGAAATGATCCAATATAAGCATAAAATTAGCAGGATTGTCAAAAATAATTAAAGCGAACATGCCAGAATATAATGTGCATATGATTTCTAAAGTTAATGAACAAACAAATAAAAAGAAGTCCACGTAGAAAATATCAAGAAAAAATAAAACTGTAGTCGACATGGATTTAGTTTCATCACATTTATAAATTTTGGCTCACATTGTCAGCAACCAAGTCATTATATAAATTATAGTGCTCTATTTCCAAGTAAGAAAATGTCATGGTTAATGAAATAAGTAAAGCAGTTTCTCACCTAGTTTCATCACGGCCTGTCAGACTTTTCATCATAGACAAGTAGGATTAGGGAGATCTTTCATGGGGAAATCCTCAAAACTAATGATATTCGTTACTCAGAATATGAACCAATATACCAATACTTGAGGAGGCTCGGGGTAATTTTAGCAGCTTCTCACTGAATTCCATCAAATTATTTGTGTCTCTTGAAGATATTTTAGGTGTTATGATGATCATTCTCTCCAAAATCATTGCATTCTTCAGCAAAAACTGCATAAACTCAAGTTCCTCCTCATGTCCACGTACATTCTTGATCTCAGCAGACTTTAGGGTAGATAACATGCACTGCATTGGCACTGTTTTTCTATTTGCTATCACATCACTTGAATCCTATTAATCAAATAACAATTGATATCCACTTTGTAAGTTTGTAAGCTTTGGATCATATAACGGTGAATTGGAAGGGAAAAAAATCAAATCAATTATCATTGTGTGAGGATAGCATCATAACTATCATTGTCATTTATGTTTATGAAGATAAGAATCAAAATTGAAAACCAAGTAAAGCAAGTTAAAATAGGCAGCATAGCTGTATATCGGTGCTTCATACAATTTTAAAATGAAACTAACAATAGAAGTGTCCGAAAGTAACTCGAAAGTAGGCTAGTCTATCTGTTAGCTGGCTCGTAGTATACAGTTCATATACATAGGACTTGGGCTCCTTTTACATTTTCATATATATACACATTATACTCTCACCGATATAAATAAATAGAAGCTCATTCATTACCTCTGTTATTTCCAAGACAAGGCTTTCAATACAGGGAGATTTCTTTAACAAGCACCCTATTGAATGCATAAAAGCACTGTTCAGTGGTATTTCAAGCTTAAGATGTCTTAGACTACTAAAAGGAGTGAGCATCTGTTCCAATACATCTGAGGCTTCCAAGAGAACCTTGGAACATGAAAAAACAAAGAAGAAATAACCATTAATCACAAACCAAATATCAAATTGACAATTTCGGTAACAAGAAGAGAAGAATCTCCATATTTTGACAGTGACCAATAAAGTGTAGCTCAAGGACCATCGCCATACCATCAATGGGTCTATAAATGAATGCATACCTCCGACCATTCTAAACTGTTACGTAAATCATGGTTTTAAATTTCGTCAACATGCAGTGTATATAAGTCATGGTTTTAAATTTCGCCGGCATGCCCCCAGCGAAACGAAATGGAGGGGGAATTCACAGAATTCTCCATTTTGTCGAAATTTTGGCAAAATATAGCAAAATATTTCTCCTAAATTTCTCCAACCTAACGAAATATTCCGCCAAGTCAGCAAAATTTCACCAAAAAAAAATCTGGCGAAATGTCTGGCGACATCGAAATTTACAACCTTGACGTAAACTTTAAGTACAAGTACGTGTAAAAATGGTAAGAATTAGCTAAAAATAACTACCACATGAGTGATTTATCTA
>JAUPMG010017314.1:983-10996 GCA_031762675.1 Pachysandra terminalis
ACAACCGGTTGAACCAGTTCTCAGTCATATAATCAAGTTGGGTGGGCTTTTAACTCACTAAGCTTTGAAAACCTGTGAGACCCATTGGTTTAACCGGAGATCTGATCGGTTAAGATATTTTTGACATATCCGACCGAGGCCATTGATTGGTTGGTTTCATTATGATGATTTGTGTTGGGCCTTTGGACTATTGTTGTATTTTCAATTTTTTTTTTTGTTTGGAATATTGGCAAATGGTAAATAAATATTTTAATTTATTATAGCAAATTATTTATTCAATTATGGTTGATTGGTCACTTCTTGTATCAATTCATTGGGTTGAGTTGATCCATTGTTTAAATCAGTTTGACCCAACCCAAACCCTTTAACGGGTTAACACCCGAGCTGGGTTAATAACATCAGCAAATGATAAAAACTGCCCCTCTCAGTGTATTAAAAAAAAAAAAAGAAAAAAGAAAAAAGAAAACAAAAAGTAACTACTTTTTATTTTTTTAAGAAATTAATAAAAAAAAAAAAGAAGGGAAGATTGATGGTAATAGTGCTACACATACGAGTGCGTGAGCGTGACACAGGATGATATCTTGGGAACTTTTTTGGAATGATTATTGAACAATATTTCAACTCAAATAAATTCTATTAATAGAAGTGTATTTGTATCGAATTTCTAATACTTTTACAAAAAAAAAAAAGTTTTTGAAGGATTATAATTTATTTTATTATTATTGGGTTTTTTGTTTTTTTTGAGAATGTGTTTGTAGCTAAAACTTAGAATATGAGTTGGAGCCATGAGTATTTGTCACAACTCATGTCACATTAGACTTTTAACTCATGCATTCCACTAATGTACCTGATCTCGTTATTTATTTATATTAGCGGGTGGCATGTGTAGTAGTGTATGTTGATACACCTCTAGAAGGTGTTAACTGTTTGTTGAAATGCCATTATTTTTTTATATAATTGAAAGAGGTGGAAACAGTTATTTTAAAAACTTAACCATCGTCTTAGAATAAATTAAAAGACAATATTATCCTTAAATATATTAAATACTTTATCATATTAAAGATTAGATATTTGAAACTAAATAAAAGTTTAATTTATAATTTAAATTCATTAGTTAACTTTTTAACATTTAATAATTATAATATTAATTAATTAATGTAATTAAAACTAAATGAAAGCTAAATCTATAAAATTTTAATTATTAAATGTCCATTTGTATTAGACATTTATTTAATGTTATATGGATTGTGTGTAATATGTATTTGGTGCAAACACTCTATCTAAATTTAGATAAAAGTAAGTTTTTGGAATGAGATTGTTATCATGATAATCAAATAATATTAATATAGTGAAAATAAATATTTTGTTATATACATTAATATAATAAGTATCGGGTATCTGACGGGTACTCGTTAAGGGTTCGGTTATGGGATTAAGGATTAAAACCCTGGACCCAAAACCGACATATCCGAAACCGTCCAATGTAATAGGGTTCAGTTCTGAGACTTGCTAGACCCCATCCCAAACCCGACCCGTTGACACCCCTACTTACATATGAAAGTTTGGGTTTTCAAAACATTGGGTTATATATTTAAGCCCCCCACCCCGAGAAAAAAAAAAAAGGTCTGTCATGGCCCAAGAATTTCATCTGAAAAGAGATTCCTAACCGCCGTAATAGTAAATGGGTTACCTCCTAAAAGAATATGCAAGACAAATGGTAGTGATCATTCAAATCAATGCGACTTGAAGGTTATGTTATCAATGAATCGGATTCTTCTCGACACTTGAGATCATTACTGAATTGGCTTGAGCTTATTGTTTAACCAGATGACAAATTGCACTATAACCATGAAGTCTTCAATGAAATGACATGAGCTTGTTCTTAGGGGTGCTTCAATGAAATGAAATGCTGTAGCTTAGAAGAAGATATGAGTAATCTTTAGCATCTTATTAAACAAAATTAATAAGCTTGAAAGAGAAGTTGGCATAAATATCATCTTTTAAATGTGTAGGGTATTTGGAATCAAGGAATGTTTGTATTGCTTATTTGCTTTTGATTATATTTTATTGAGGATGGATTAATTACTTAAAACTTTTTAGTCATTCATTGCATTCGCAAGCTAATTATCCGATCGACAGTCCTGTTGCAAAAGCAAAATAAAGATATAAACTTTATGTAACTGAAGATTGTGAACTACCCCAGGTTGGGTGGACCCTAGATAGATCGGGTTGTTTGGAGTCGTCACTATTCATTGGGTTCAGGTGTGAATTTGGGATTGAAGATGATGATAAGATTGTTAAGGTACCAAGTTCAAGCCTCCAGAAGCTGCAAAGATCAAAAATCAATTATTTTTGTACAAATTGAGGTGTATACAAAGATAACTATAGTTTTCCCTTGATAAATAGAGTAGGTTTACTATTTGAAACATTTGGCTCTTGTTAAATTTTGGATGTCCTTCACTAACTAAGAATAGGTTAATTTACAAAATCATTTCCAAATCTGGATGAATATCACTTTAGAAGCTTTGAATCCAGTGATTCAAATGGAAACCAAAATGAGCTTGATACTCTGCGAATGTCGTCCATCGAATCTTGACATAGAAATTCTTCTCTATCTGAGTCATGAAATTGTTAGCCAAGGCTACTCTCACATCCCAACCCAAATGAGCTCCTAAGAACTGGATGCTAAGGAATCCAAGATCTTTTTATTCATTTTGTGTGTATGTGACATACATATATGATCACAACAAATGGATTTATATCGGGAAAGATACCCGCAAAGGAGTGAAAGTTTATTATTAGATATTTACATGCACGTATCTGTCCATATGCTTGAAGAACACAAACACTATAAAAGTAGGAAATGGAATAATATTTATCCTTGCTTTCCTTATCAGAAAGTTCTCCCAAGCATTTTTATTAGTGATCACTACAAATTACCATGGTTAATTAAATGACATTCCGGTTTTACAGAAAAAGTACGGTAATGCCATCAACCGCAGAAATAATACTACAAAAGTTCCTAAAAGACGAGAGGAAAAAAGAGAAAGTAAAAGAATGGGACTAAAAGCAAAACCAATTTGCTACTTATTTTTTTTTTCTATAATTTTTATTAAATTTTTTGGAAGCATGGTACTACTGCACCACCATTTGATCACTAGACATGGTCCGACACTGGACATTCCAATAACTCCGGTTGATTATATATGCATGCGAATGGATATTATCTCTTCATGCTTGCACTGTGTGCATTGCATGATGTATGTGTCTGTGGAAGCACAAAGTCACTAGTATTGGATCATGGCAAACCAGGAAGGCAGGCGGTGACATCGGTGTAGCACTTTAGTACCTGTATATCAATCCCTAACAAGCGTCGAGACGCCGCATTAGGGCGTGAGCCACCCATACAGACCCTTCCTTAGTAGCATCAGCATCACTTATCTCACCTCCCTTTGGATGCCCTCTCAAATCGGTTAGCACTATGCCCCCTATTGCACTTAAACCTTTTCTCATTGATGCCACGTTGGAACCCATACACATGCCTATCTATGATGTGGACCCACCTTATTGGATAGACACCTAATGAGAATATTCAAATAGATCCTACATTTAGGGTTAATCAGTACTTGGGGCTGATGGCAGCAGTCACTTGTGAGGGTGAGATTCTCACACGCTCACGCCCTTATATCATTTTGGATAGTGGGGTTAGTCCTCAAAGGGCCTAAACATGTATAAATATGAGTGAAGGTTAGCATCTTTTTCCTTAGGAGAAAACACAAAAATCTTCAAGCGTTCTCTTCTCCCTCTCTTTTTCTCTTGTTTGTTCTTCCATTCCTTCCTTTTAAATTCTATTTTTGAAAGTCCAACGTACCCTTGGCAAGAAAATGGAGTGCCAGGGATGCTTTAGCAACTGCCTACAGAGATCCAAGCCCTATATAGCTATGATATCCCTCCAATTCGGGTACGCCGGCATGAACATCATCACTAAGGTCTCCCTCAACCGAGGGATGAGCCACTATGTGCTAGTCGTCTATCGTCATGCCTTTGCTACTGCAGCCATCGCTCCTTTCGCTCTCATTCTCGAGAGGTAAAAAGATATGGAAACAAAGAAAGACTTAGACATATATATATACTATGTGCCTTTAACTCTAACCAAGATAGTAACAAATTATGATTCAATTGCATTTGTTCGATTCCAGGAAAGTACGACCGAAGATCACATTTCCCATTTTCATGCAAATCTTTGTATTGGGACTTCTCGGGTTAGTACTGTTCAATAATCTTCTCTGACTATATCAGTTTGTTACATTTATATTATTAACATGCATCATGTCGTGAAAGATTATAGTCATGTCTTAATTTCTGCAAAGATATATATAAACTGACGACCCATACATAACTGGGTTTTACAGGCCTGTGATTGATCAAAACTTTTATTATGCGGGGTTAAAATTTACTTCACCCACCTTCTCCTGTGCGATGAGCAACATGCTTCCGGCAATGACGTTCGTCATGGCTGTCCTTTGCAGGTATGGTCACATTCCGTCGTCTACGGCCCTACTGTTTCTATTGAGATGATGAGTAGATTTTTTATTTTTGGGCTAATTATGTTGTGTTGTTCTTTTGGACATCAAAAGGATGGAGAAATTGGACATGAAGAAAGTGAGGTGCCAAGCAAAGGTGGTGGGAACTCTAGTCACAGTGGCTGGAGCCATGTTGATGACCTTGTACAAGGGACCCATTCTAGAGATGGTGTGGTCTAAGTATATACATCCTCGTCAATCATATGTCACAAACACCACTGGAACTACTGATAAGGACTGGGTTAAGGGCTCCATTCTCCTCATCATTGCAACCCTTGCTTGGGCTTCTTTCTTCATCTTACAGGTAAGAATAAAATGCAGACACTAGTGATAGTAAAATTATTATTATTATTATTATTATTTTTTAATTTTTTTAAAACTGTGACTGAATTTGACTTGGTGGGGTTTCATGTTCCAGGCAGTAACAATGAAGAGATACACAGCTTCCCTCTCTCTCACAGCTCTTGTCTGCTTTTTGGGGACCCTACAATCCATTGCAGTCACCTTTGTAATGGAACACAAACCCTCTGTTTGGACCATTGGTTGGGACATGAACCTTCTTGCTGCTGCTTATGCTGTTAGTCTCTCTCTCTCTCTCTCTCTCTCTCTCTCTCTCTCTCTCTCTCTCAATGAGTGTGATAAGACTAATTTTTTTTTTCAATAAACAGGGAATTATATCATCAAGCATTGCATACTATGTTCAAGGACTGGTGATGCAGAAAAGAGGACCTGTATTTGTGACTTCTTTCAGCCCTTTGATGATGATCATAGTTGCCATCATGGGCTCCTTTATTCTTGCCGAAAAGATCTATTTGGGAGGGTAATTTCTTCTTAACTCAAAATCTTGCAAAATTCTTTATATATATATATATATATATATATATATATACATTGAAAATTTTAAATACAAATAGAAATATTATATGTTCTATATTTCACCAATTTTTTTCCTGGTTATTGATGGAACCCCACCTATTTTGTTGTTACACCTCAATGGTCGCCTCTTTATTAAGGAAAACAAATTCTCATTTTTCTTCTTCTCATTCACCTAATCACATCCGAATATTTCATAACATTTCGCTATCGAAACAAGAACAGGGAAAAAAAGTAACCACCACCATTTCCTTTTTAATCATTTTCATCCTCCACTAACTCATCTTATTCACTTTTGGGTGCAGTGTACTTGGTGCTGTTCTGATTGTTGCCGGCTTGTACTCGGTTTTATGGGGTAAATACAAGGAATACAAGGAGATGAAAGCCGAGAAAATACTCGAACCAGTAAAGGATGTCGAAGAAAACGACCTGATGACGACGACGATGGAAGATATGGAAGCTAACGACATTGAGATGCAGAAAGCACAAGCTAACAAGCTCTCTTCTGTTACAGTTACTGTTGTGCCAATCCCAGAATCTCCCATGAAAGCTAACGAAAGCCTAAAGGTTTAGATAGTTGAGATAAAAGTAAGATAGACTCGAGAGGAACTGCAAGGTGGTCAGTAGATGAAGGGAGGGCTTTTTTTTGTCTTTTTTCATCTCACCTTTTTACCCTTTTTTTTCTTTTCCTTTTTAATTATGGCCTTTCTTATCTCTTATTAATGTAATCTAATATTCTGAAATTTTAAAAAAGAGAAAAGCAGCATCTTCTTTTCTAACATTTATGTGTCGGCATCTCACTGAATAATTCCTGGAGTTTTCCTTATACACGTGGTGGAATTGCTGACGTCTGATTCAGATCCCACTAAGAGAGCTAGTGGTTGACTTTTTAGTTCCTCTTTGATTGTGCTTCATTTCGAATCTTAAATGCACTCAATTTGCTGCATCTGATGCCCAATCATTCCCTAACTGTAGTTATTACCAAAAAAAAAGAAAAAATTCCCTAACTGTAGTTCTCTCTTAACTGCAATTCCAAATTTTACCAAAGCTGGAATTAAAGGTTGAAATTGGGGCTCAATCAAAGTCACCGGAGCGACGAGCTGGTGTGAGAGGGAGAGCTTTAAATTTGAAAATAACTTGTGGTTCTGAACGCCTATAGAACATCTATATATACATATACAATTTGTATATATACATATAAATTATATTTTATATACAAAGATATAATTATATTTATCAATCTAATTTAACTTTTTTTCAAAATAAAATTTACTTGTTTTTGTATTTTTTCTAAAAAACCTCTAAAATAATAAAAATATTAATTTTTTTTCAAACTTTAACTCTTAAATGTTTTTAAAATATCTTAAATTACCTCCATTTTATCATTTACCCTTCCTTTTTTTAAACTTTAATCCCTAATTGTTTATAAAATATCCTAATTTCCGTTTTTAAGTTTTAAAAATATCAAAACTTACCCTACGTTTTAAACTTTAACCTTAATTGTTTTAAAAATATCCTAAATTATCCCTTTTTAAGTTTCAAAAATATCAAAACTTATCCCGTTTTATGAATTTACCCAATCCGCGGATTCACTTTTCAAATCCGCAGATTGGTGAGTTCTCGCGCTCAAAACGCGAATTCGCGTTCTCAGCGCCAGAACGTCACCATAGATGAGTGGATTGTGTGACTTAGGCCTCAATTCTAATTTTGCATTAAGGAATTAGAATTCAAATTCTCCATGAATTTTACAGAATTCATTTGTAGGTTGTTTTTGAAGCTGTCAAATTCACAAGGAGGAAGCTGTTAATTGCAATTCTCTACCTCGTAGATTTCAAATTGATGTGGCAATGTGTCGGGTCGGGTCATGTCAGATTTATCACCGTTATCTTTAACGCAACAATAAAAATAAAAAATAAAAAAAAAATCATTTTTTATACTATTCTCATCTTCCTTACTCATCATCCCCCACCTTTATAAGGAAAACTACTATATTGTCCCATTTTCTTTGTTAGATCTTAACTCCTCTACTTCAACTGGAAACTATTATAACTGAAACTGTAATTTTTGAAAATTACCATAATTTTCTATGGTGCAAATTAATACAAGGCATTATCAAGGAATGACTCCAAGTAAAAACATGAGATTATGAAATGAAATTCAGTGAGTCGACTCACAATCAGGCGGCGGAATTGAGATAAATTGTTTCTATGATTAGAGTTTTAAATTTCGGCGAAATTTCGCGGTGTCGGATCAGCCCTCCGAAACACGAAATGCTAATTTTTCGACATGAATTATTTCAGATGAAAAAGTGCACCCCGAAATTTCGCCGAAATAATTATACTTTGGCTAAAACAATGTCGTCCGAAATCGCACTTTTTCAGTTAAAATTTCGGCAGAAATATCCAAAATAAATCAAAAACTCAATTTAATGGTAAAAAAAAATGAAAAAACCTATATTTACAACTCTATAAATAGCATCAAATTCTCTCACTTTTCACCCTTCATTTCTTATCCAAAAATTTATTTTATTAATTATTTTAGATTAAAAAAAATTATTACTAATTATTTTTTTTCTTTTGCTTATACAGATACACAAATGGATTTCGTACCCGCAAAAATTGAAGGAAATCAAGAAATAAAATTTAAAATTTCAGTTTAAGCTTTTATACATTGTATTTTTTAGATGTTAGAATTTGAATCCAATAAATTTTGGATACTTATATACTTTTTGGATGTTGTAACATAAACTTTGTATTTATTAGTTGTAAACTTTTGTATTATTTCACATTATTAATCAAAGTATTATTTGTTATTTTTTTTTAAATTTGTATGTTCATAAATAATATATATTTTAATGTAAACATCACTTTTTATTAAGTTTATTATTTATGTTTTAGAAGTTATTCCTTAGTACTTATTTGAAAAAAAAAACAGAAATTGGCTAAATTATGCCTATATTAAAATACAGTAAATAAAAAAATAAATAAATTTATTTCGGTGAAATATCCAAAATTTCAGCCAATTTCGGACATTAATTAATTCGGTCAATTATTTTAATTAAAAAAAATTTCAACGAAATTTCGCCAACATATCCAAAATCAGTGATATTGCCAAATTTTAAAACTATGTCTACGATTCACTTTCACCTTGTCAACTTGACTGAGTCGATCAAGAACGTAACTCTTATATTCTAAAAGGAAAAAAAAGACGTGTCTTTCAATTTTCCATTTATTTATCTTAAATTTCTGTCTCATGAAGCATTTTCAAACCTTGTAATTCAGAATCTACTGCTAGCAACATCAGAACCAGTCTCCCTCAGCTCATAACTCAGTGGGGAATATTGAAACTGCACAAGAACTAATACCAAGTGACATATAATAGTACAACAATATACACAATTCATATCTACGAGTCGCAATCCTCTAAACACAGCAGTACTTAAGGATCTGTGTCTTTGAAGCCGACATCTTTTTTTTTTTGGAAGAACAATTAAGATTCTAAGGTTCCATTTCTAAAACAATTAAGTGGCCAAGATGCTTTGTTGAATCGTTAGGGAGAATACCGCCCTCTACCCCACTTCGGGAGAGGATTAATTTTGCCCTCGTTGATGTTTCACACCACAGGCCACCCACACAGGGTTTACTTCACAGAAGATCCGCACCCCCACTTCATTCTTTGGAATAATATCTTCTTACGTCGTCATATTCTCGCAATTTTAGGTTTGATTGATGTGCTTGTTGATTCGTACATCCTTGATTTGAGTCTTTTTCATTGATTAGAGATCAGAGAATGTGAAGTTCATAAAAAAAAAAAAAAAAAAAAAAAAATATCTTGTTTAGATCAAAATATATTTGTTCAAGGCTTAGCATCCATGATTAGTCCTAAGCATTTTGAATTTACATTCATGTTTGATGGAGCAGAGAAGGTTATAACGAAAATTATCAAAAGAACTTTAAATTATTATGAGTAAGAATGACTACAAAGGAGAGCAATATCTAATGAAGATAATCAATAAAAGATTTAAGTTGCGTTTGGCCTGGCTTTTATAAGTACTTATTGTAGCTTATAGTTTATATAAGCACTTTTTAAAATTAAATATGTGTTTGGTAGTGCTTATGGGTAAGTGCTTACCCATAAACAGTAGAGGAAGGCTACCCATAAGGAGAAGCCGTTGAGAGCAGCTTCTCCCAAGCTCTTATATATGCCTCGAGCTATTTCACAACTTTAGTAATATTTTTAAAATACCTATTTTATCTCTAAACTTTCAGAAGCACTTAAATAAATGTTATTTCTAAACTTTAATAATATTTTTATAATTTCTATTTTACCCCTAAACTTTCATTAGCATATAAATAAATGTATTTACCAAACGCTATTTTCTTCAAATAAGCAGTGTATTGTTGCTGTAGATAAGTGCTCCCATTGAGCAACTTATCCAATGAGTGCATATCCATAAGCACAAGCTGCGGCAAACACAACCTTAAAATAAAATAAAAAGTAGAAGAAGAAGAATAATAGTTCCACTTAGTTTGAGAAGGTTGTCCTAAAGACGATAAA
>JAUPMG010017325.1:0-15334 GCA_031762675.1 Pachysandra terminalis
TTTTTTACATTTCAAATATTTAAAAATAATAATAAAAATAAGTAAGGCCCGTTAATTTTAACGTTTGGCCGTTTGGGATTAAATCTACCTTTTAACATTTGGCCCCTTACCTGTGCACGTGGCAGCGATCCAACGGCGCTGTATAGATCGCTATAAGTACTTCGCTATAGAGGATGCGAGCTGAAACGTCACCGCAAAGCATCCTCAACACAATCTCAGCATATTTTTTTTTTTTTTTTTGTTGGTAAAGACTCGGTCTGGGTTACTTGGGGCATTCGTCTTCTTTTCTTTTTCCACACCGGTCTTGGATTTCACCGTCCAAGACTTCGGCGTTGGTCCCAGCTGGTGACTCCATCGTCCAAAGATTAAAATAATTTTTTTGAAGGGTAATGTACCAACCACGACCCCGATACACGCACAAGATGACACCTTCATGTTGAAAATTGAAATAGTTTGAGGCATTAATTATCGGCTCACCCAGACAGTGAGAGTGATAGAAAGAGAAAGAGGGGCTAACCAGAGAGCATGGCGTCTGAAGTTTTTGTTGCACTGCCTTTTATAATGTTTGTACCGTGCGTTAAAATGCTTTTACTTTAACGCATTTTAACTAAATACAAGCATTTTAACGCAAGATACAAGCATTTTGAACACGAGGTACATGCGCGATGCAGCAAATCGTCCAGGATGAAATGCTCTCTGCTAACTTAAGCCTCTCTATGGTCATTGTTGATGAGGCCATCAACAAATCGGGGTTGTAACAATTGACCCGATTTGGATTTCAAAACATTCTTTAATGCAGTGTTGCTAACTTAAGCATCCCGCGTGCGCGTCACGCGAGTCAATTAAGTGCCACGCTGTCAACCATCCCTACACGCAATATTATACAGATTGATGATCGTAGCAATCAGTCGAAGACGGAATGCACTCTTTGCTTAGTCATGGAATAGACAAAACGAGCGATGATGCAATGAGAAGGGATCTGGCTTGTTCGAGGAAGGTGGGGGAAGATTATTAAATTAGCTCTCAGCTTTATAATATCTGTTTATTCTACCGCCACTGTAGTCAACCGGGATGTTATGTATTGGGATCTCGTGTGCTTATCGTGTACTGTACACAGAATGCACACGGGATCCCAGCACATAAGATCCCGGTCCTATTTAGTTGGTGTCGTTGAATATTTACGTCTTTAATGACGTGATTTGTGTAAGAAGTAATAAATGTATGATGTTAGTGTATGTTTCTTATGTACGGAGTTGTCTTTTTCGTAGACAATTGGATTTGTTGCAGTAGTTGAGAGTAAGAAATAAAATAATTCTCCTAACCACCGATGTGTGGCGCAGCTGGAAGCAAACTGGGCTGTAGTGGACATCTCCGGAGGTAAGTATGGAGTTCGAATCTCACTAGAAGCACTCGTAGCCTAAGATTTACCATAATTGCTTCTACTCCACACCCAAGTGGATATAGGGACACCAACGTAGTTAAGACAAAAAATAATAATAATAATAATAATTTGCCTTTATGCGTGTAGCATGGAGTCGTGTTTTACAATACTTTAAACTTACAAATGGTATGGAATGTTTGATTTTAATTGTAGTCATTTTATATAAGAAAATGAGTGGGGTGGTAAAAACCTCTGAGCCTTTCTTATTTGAATCATAAGTTCTTAAAATTTTAGATTTAAAATATACAAAATAACTTTTTTAATCAATCAGATTTCAACTTTAATTTTTATTTTATTTTAAAATTAATAATTTTTAATAATGTAGATCCTTTTTATCTTATTACTTAAAATTATACACTAATTCGTCTTTTTTGAAATAATTTATCAAATTTTACTTTCCAAAACTAGTACCTCTAATTTTTCTGTCTCTTCGCTCACTTTTTCTCCCAACAGTCTCGTTTCAATTTCTTCTTTCCCACTATACTCTTCTCTCTCTCTCTCTCTCCCTCCGTTGCAACATCAGTCTTTACTCTCTCTTTGGCCCCCACTCTCCCATGCACATCTCCCTCTCCCCCTCTCCCTTCTTCTTTACTGTCTTCTTCCTTACGTCCTTTTTTTGGTACTCAGGAACATGGTTGCATTGAAACGTGGTTGGGGCTGTCGTACCAGTCCCAATCGTACCAGTTTCGGGGACTAGTATGAAACGATTCTGAGGACGTTTTGAGAACGTCTCGGAATCACGATCAATTTCAATTAGTTCGTTAGTATATTTTGCTAACTAATTAAGTAATTTCATATTTACTTATAGTTCATTACTATGTTTTTGTAACTAATTAAGTAACTTAATATTTACTTATAGTAATTAATTTATCAAAACAAAAGATAAAATTAGAATCAAAGATTTTTGAGAGACTTTAGGAAGTATTAAAAGAAATATGGTAGTAGGATTCTTAAAGAAGTTTTCCAAAACAGTAAATATAGAAAAACGGTTCAAAATGGGATAGCAAGAAAGATAAAAATAAAATAAAATAAAAAGCTCTCAAGGGTAAAAATAGTTGAAGTTCTTAAGAACTCTTACTAAACCCTATTCTTTATTTTTTTGCATACTTAACATTTGAAATTAGTATTGAATTTTTTGTAGATATACATATAATATATTTGTTTTAAATAATAAAGATTTAGTATAATTATCAATCTTTAACAATAGGTGAATGAATGTTACATTTAAATATCTTATTTTAAATATCTATATGATGTATCAAATGAATTGTACCCGATACTTTTTCTAGATAAACGTACAAGTACCGGTACCGGTACTGGTACCCGTACCAATTCCTGGCTACTATGCGCAGGAATACTCTGTTATGGCACAGTTTCTTCTTCCTCCCTCCATATAGCATCACCTCCAATCACCTCTTTCGGTCTCTCCCAGTTCCATGCTTCTTATACAATATACACACTTCTCTTCAAGACGAATAGGACCTTTCTTTTCTCTACATTGGAGAGACATTGGGATTTTATTTTATTTATTTTTTGATTTCGATTTGTTATATGATTTGAACTTGCCGGGTTTCTTTCCTGCACTCACCCACAACTCGAGTGAAGAAAAATGTATCGCTGCTACGCACTTACTATGGACCCAAATGTATTAATTGCTTTTCCTATGCAGCAGCTAGCACATAAGGTGGCCAAACCTGAGGAAAATATTCGTAAAAATTTTCATCTATTGCTGCAGGTGACAAATAGGGAGCTCTTGAATTCCTCAAGCTAATATTCAGAGATCGACAAACTCAGGATCTCCATATAGATTGGATTCACCTTCTCTTACATTCTCGTTTTCTACCTGTTACGTCCCGGATTTGAGATGCATGATCTCGAGGATCACAAGGTGAGACTTTTGGATCCAAACCCCTTAAATGCGAAAATCAACCACAACTTATAATAAGCATACATGCGGAAGTCAAACATAATTCAAACCATCCTTTAAAATAAATGTCATTACATCAGAATTTCAAAACAAACCATCAACTAAATCAAATCAATGTTCTTCTAATCTATTATATTTTCAAGTAACTGAAATAAAAAAATAACAAATAAAAGTCCTATTTTGTTATACATCATTTGCCTTGCTTCTTCTTTTTAACCTGTTGAACGAACAACACATATAGGTGTGAGCTATTGAAGCCAGTAGAAACCACAATTCTATGTCCCACATTATCAATAATACATCCAACTAAACATGTACAACGTATTTCATGCTGTACATTAATAAAATAATTTCTCATTCATCTTTAACAAGTATGATCAATCAATCATAACATTTATTTCATAGAAGAATGGAGACAACAAAAGACCAATGCATACAGTGTAAATTGGCTCCTGAATCTGTAAAACATTTATTTCTCGCGTGCTCATTCTAGAGAGCACTTTGGTTTGCCAGTGTACACGGTTATCTTGGGTACCATGGGCAAGCTGCGAGCATCTTTGAGTGGTTTAAATCGACCACTACATGCACCGGGCGAGAGTTACGATATGCCGATGGGTACTACTGTTGCAAACTCCATGTGGGTTTGTGGTGCAACTTGGGTCGGGTTAACCCGAACCCAAACCGACCCAACCCAACTTTGGGTCGGTTGGGTTGGATTTTATATCACTTTAGTTCGGTTTTGGGTTGAAAAAAGCCAACCCGAATTAATTCGGTTCGGTTTTGGATTAGGGCTTCGAGTAGCCCGACCAATTTAACTAGCTTCATGCTTATTGGTTGATAGTAGTGTTTAAGAACAATATGCTTTGCTACAATTAAATGTGTTGGGTAAGTTAGATTTGATCTTGACTCAAACTATGATTGCGCTTATCGACCCGAAATTAACCCAACCCAAACCAATCCAAAATGTAATTTTGGGTTTAGGGATTACAAAATAAAATTGGTTTGGTGTTTGGGTTTCATAGTTCAGGTTTGGAATCGGGTTAGGTTGGGTTTGGGTTGACCTTCAAGGAGGTTGGTTTGGGGTTGGGTTGAAGTTAACCCAACCCAAGATGTGGGTTATTTGGAATCCCCGAAACAAGGCTTTGTTTTAAAGAGTCTCACCTTATGTCGAAAGAGCGTTAGCTACACTCATGAACGTTGCACTAGCGGGTCGTAATAGGTCCCAAGCATAGTTTTAAATTTTGCCGAAATTTCGATTTCAGATGGATTTGGCGAAAACCAAAATGAAGTAATTTTGAACTGAAGTTTTTCATGAAATTTTTAAACAAAATTGCCGAAATTTCAACAAAATATTTCAACTTTGGCAAAAAAATTCATTCGAAATATGCGAAACTTTCGGCTAAAATATGCGAAACTTTGGCCGAAATAATTCTGAAATCTAACTAAAAAAAAATGCAAAAACCCTCACTTAAAATTCTATAAATTGGTTCAAATTCTTATTCTTTTCACCACTCCTCTTCTATTCAAAGGTCCTAAGAAACTTTGCCCTTATCTTAAGGAAAAATATTAGAAACTTTATTAAAGACAATTTTACTCTATAATTATTTATGGCTCTGTAATAAATATAAATTTGACATTTTTAATAATGTAATTAGTATTTTATTAGTTATAGATATCATTATACTTATCTAGTATCTTTTTTGTTGTTATTATTGTAAGAGATTACATAATCTTTAGGAGTACTACTAGGGAGGAGTTGATATTTAATACATTATTTTATTAATTATTATATTTAATAGATATTATTACTATTTTTTCCTTTTGCTTATACAGATACACAAATGGATTTTGTACTCGTGTGAATTGAAGAAAATCAAGAAATAAAGTATAAAATTTCAATTTAAACTTTTATTCATTTTATTTATAATTTGAAAAAATATATTTTGGATACTTATATACTTTTTGGATGTTTTAACATAAATGTTGTATTCATTATAAACTTTTGTATTTTTTTCACATTATTATTCAAAATATTATTTGTTGCTTGTTTTTAAATTTGTGTGTTTATAAATAATATTATTTTAATGAAGATATCACTTTTTATTGATTAACTTTATTATTTATATTTTAGAAATTAGAAGTTATTGCGTATTGCTTATTTAAAAAAATAAAGAAAAATATAGAGATTGGCTGAAATTAAGTCTCTATTAAAATACTTTAAATTTTAAAAAAAAAATGCATTTATTTTAGCAAAATATTCGAAATTTTGGTCCAAATTTTAGAGCCAAATTCCGTTCAATTATTTTAATCATAAAATTATTTTCAACAGAAATTTTGCCGAAATATCTAAAATTTCAAAAATTTTGTTTTCGATTGAGCTTCCGAAATTAAAAATTACGGTCCAAAGTGACGGGCATTCTTCTTCAACTCGGTCTGAGCAATATATTTTTTAAGTTTTTATTTATTTATTTATTTATTTTATTTTTTGTTTGTATGGAATCGGTCCCAAGTGACGGGCATTCTTCATCTTTATCCACTCAACTGAATAGAAGTTCATTGATCCTTGACTCCTCACAACCTTTCTCACATTCACACAGATTAAAATAGACAGATGATCGTAGCAGTCTGTCGTCGAAGGAATGCACTAGATCAATCTTTGCTGAGTCAAGAAATAGACAGATCGATCGAAGAGATCTGACTTGTTCAAGGAAGCCACCACGAAACACCTCCTCTTCTTGACAATTATAAATACCTCATAAAACCTTTACATGGAAGTTCCATAATTCCAGATTTATTTTGTTGTTCTATTCTTAGCTAGCTACTTCCAAGATGATTTCTGCTCAAGAGTCTGAGCTATCTCATGCTAGCCACCCAAAGCATAAGCTCAAATGGTTGAAGGAAGAAACATCTTACGAGTGTAAAGGATGCAAGGAACCAGGGTCTGGACCAAGATTCGGATGTGAGCCTTGTAAATTCAATCTCCACGACGACTGCACCTTTGCCTCACCCTACAAGTCCCACGATTTCTACAAATCATGTGTCCTCAAGCTCTTCGATAGCCCACAAGGTGAACATGCCCGTTACTGCGATGCGTGTGTAGGGAACATACGAGGATTCGCCTACCACTGCGAGAAAGGCCGGAACTTCCACACTTGTTGCAAAACCGGCCGTGATTTGCACCCGCGATGCTCCAATTTACCTCTTGTGACAGTCGTTGATGGGATAATTCTTCATCTTAAGCAGAAAGTTACAGGCAACTGTTGCTTGTGTGGAGCAAGAAAACTCGGGGAAGGGGTCACCGGCTGGTCGTACGTGTCGAACTGCAATACTTACCATCTTCATGTGGCTTGTGTGAGCATGAAGGTGAAGAAGGAGTGTCTTCTCCATGGCAATAACATGGAGGTTCTAGCTTTGAGGAATAGGGCTCCTGCAAGCCTGCAACAACTAGTTCTTCAAGCTAACAGTAGCCGTGGAGGAGGAAGATTTGGGAAGATGGGGAAGATTATAAAATTAGTTCTCAGTTTTATAATATCGGTTCTTTTTGGGAATCCTACCGCCATGGTTGTTGGTGTCGTTGAATCTTTACGTCCTTAGTCTAATCTCGATTCGATGTGATTTGCTTCCCTTCTTGTGTGTTGTAATGTATATGTATGAAATAATAAATGTACGATGTTAGTGTGTTTCGCTTTGTTTATGGTCTGTGTCGTCTGTTTCTTAGACAAGCGAGTTTGTTGGCTTGTTGCAGTTGAAAGTACGAATGAAATAAAAGAATTGGCCTTTATGCCTGTAGCACCGAGCTTACAAATGGAATGCTTTGACTTTAATCGTATGGTCAAGGACTCAAGATTCTCTCTCTCTCTGTCTCTCTCTCTCTCTCTCTATATATATATATATAAAAAAAAAAGAAACATACGGAAAAGAGAAGAGACCTTTGAAGCCTTATTATATATATAACAAAGATATTGGGAAGAGAGGAGACCTTTCAAGCTTTATTTCTCTTAATCAAATTTTTTTAAAATTTTAGAATTTTTAATAATAAAAAAAGGTTTCGGAACTAATAAAAGATTGACACTTCATATAAATAACTATCTCATATAAATAAAAAATAACAAAAATTTTGAACCAAAATTTTGAAAAATTTGATAACTAATAAAATATTGTCACCTCATATAAATAACCACCTAACCAATCTAATCCATTACTAAAATCTTTCTTCAAATCTAACTCAATCCATCATTGATTTCATACGTAATTTTTAAAATCTCTTCAATCTAAATTACTTCTCTCATTCTTGAAATATCTTCCTAATCCCTTATCAACTTATCTAATTCCTTCTCAACTTACTTAATTCCTTCCATCGCTCAATGCTTAATTCTTAGAATTTAGAATTAAAAAAAAAAAACTTTCTAACCAATCCGATTGTAGAAATTTAGTTTTTAATTAAAAAAATCTACTTAATTCCTCTCCCAATCCTCTATGAAGATACGATTCTATTTTTGTTTTTCACCTAAAACTTCTCCCTGATTCCCAAACCCAAAATGCAACTCTCTCCCCCCTATTTTATCTTTTAAGTTAAGTTTTCAAAATAAAAAAACCTCTATCCTTTATCTTTCAAGTCAAGTTTCCAAAACAAAATGAAGTCTTTCCGCCTAAAACCACTCCGTGATTCCTAACATCTCTCGATTCTCACTCAATTTCTTACCTATTGCTCATGCCTCTCTCTTTCTTTTTTTTATATACTTCTTTGTCACGTCTCTCTTTCTTTATTAGTTTTGTTTGCAAGTGAAGAACCACCATCGAGTTGCTAAGGCAGGTATGTGTCCATCTCTCTTTATGGAATAAGTTCAACGTAGATTTAATTCTTCAACAACATGTTTCATTCTTTTGCATATTCATTATGCATAATTTAAATGTCTTTTATTTTGAAAATTAAATAATCTAAAGGAGAAGACTGTTGCAATTAACCTAGATTTAAGATAAAATGCAGATCTCCACAACCGCGAGCATGTTCTAATGAAGAGTGTGCTGGTGATCAATTTGAAGGTGAAAGATAACCATAAGGAGGCAGCCGTAAGAGCTCGGCTTTGGATATTTATGTGAACAAATTTGGAGAGTATACCTTGTGAAAATGTATTCTAATGGTGCTTACTTTCTACAGCTTGAAGCAGTCGGTTCGTAGGAGGATTCATTGGAGGTGAAAGATAACTTCTGTTCTTCTTAATGTCACACGTGAAACGTATGTATTCACATTCTACTGTTCATTTAACCGAGGAGATGAAATCAGTAGCAATGTTCTAATATAATTTTTTATGACAAAACTATTTATTTTAAAAAAAATTAGGAGGACGATTGTGTTTTATTCATATGATGTCTTTGAACTTTGAAGTATTTCCCTTTGTTCTACTTTTTTTTTTTTTGGTCTCCCAAGTGTCCCCAGGCTTCGCTCAGGACTATTCCTCCGATGTATAGTTGGGCGCCGAAGCGGGGACCTCTCCCAACAAGATTTGTTGCATCCACAAGGACTCGATACTGAGACCCCTTGCTTAAGCGACCCCGAGCCCCTTCCACTCGGGCCAACCTCCGTTGATTTTTCTTTGTTCTATACTAAAGCATGAATTGTGCCAAAGAGTTTGAGTCAGCGAGGAGGAAAAAACAAGATGCCAAATTCTCGAGCACGAAGAAGAGCTTATGAGATCTGATGTTGCAAGATCTTCTCGAATCATTGGGACTATTAAGACTTGAATAGATATGGAATTCTTTGGAAACAGAATAATAGATTGGAACAGCAGTTCAAACCACCGTTTGAATGGACATTTTTTTTTGGTTTAGTCATATTACCGGTTTGAACCCGGGGAAGAAAGTTGTGCATTTTTTTTTGTCGGATCTGGATTGAGGTTTCCTAATTATTTTATACACTTTTGATATGACTGCCTTCATTACCGAAAAAAAAAAAAGATATCACTGCCTTTTGGATCATCTTGGTTTGAAACCAAAAGTTGAAGCCGATTAATAAGCAAACGGTTCGACCACTACTAAATAGAGGTTTGATTCTTAGGGGCCCACCATTTGGTAGGTGGATGGCCAGGTGGGTATAGTAAAGTAATAGAAATATGATTAAATCTCACTATAGTTCAAGGGTAATATAGTCTATAAATTTTAAAAAATAATGACATCAGCACTTTATCTTAATTGATAACGGATGGGTGATCTTTGCAATGTAATACAAATCTCAAGGGGTTTAAGTGAAATATCATGGGGTGTATCTGTATTTGTCAAAAATGTGAGGGGTGTAAGTGAAATTAACCCTACAATTTATTGTATCAAGTGCATTTTTTTTTTTTGATTATTGGTATTAAAATTGTTATTTGAGTATCCCCTCTTGGAGTGCAGATTACAGAGCGAGATGAAGGGGCTCTCAAGTACCTAAAAGATATTAAGTGACACGTAGCATTATAACCTCGAGGGTTTCAATCTTGAGTTTTTCTCAACGGTTTCAAAGTTGAGTTCTTCTTTGAATCGAATCCGTACTTCAAGAAAGATTACTATTGTTATTAAGATATGTAATGGTTAGTGCATTAGGTACGTGGTGCTCACGTACTTCAATCTTCCTATGCTACCTAGACAACATGAATTGCCATTCTGTGTGCCTTACTAAGGAAACAAAGATGTGCAATTTTAGTAGTATATGACTCGTACATTTCCAACAGTGTATAGAGATAAAGCAATAAATTAGCATAAAGTAATTTGAGACCTGAACCAACGAGAAATTTCAAGCATTTTAAACTACACAGTAGCTTCAAGCACCTTTTACTTGAATGTTTGGGACTAAGATTTACGGCTAGAATTGTACCTAGAACCATCAGCATTACATAGATGACATGGTGCTGTATCAACCTCTAATGAATAATGAGTGGTCATAAGAAAAGATGTCGATTCGGGGGTTCTGCTAGTCTATATATATATATATAGATAAAGAGAGAGAGAGAGAGAGAGAGAGGGGCATAGCCAGAAAATTTGTTTTCGGGGGCCAAAAACTACGGTGTGTTTCTGTTTTGGCCGGAGCCAGACCGCCAAAATGAAACCGGACCAACAAGAACCCCCAATGCGTTATGGGCCCAGATTATTATCAATTCATGACATGGGCCCAAATCAAACATTAGTTCAGAAGATTAGCGTAGGCTCAGATGTTTATCAGTACATAACGTGAGCCCTAGAGCAAGGAAACAAAAATCTTGGTAGTGGGCCAGGTGTCAACAAAAGAGGAAAAACAACCACCCATTATCTGCAAAATGTCAAACGGTTGCAATAGGGGGTTATAAGACAGAATTGGTCAAAACGGAAAAGGTCTCCACAACAAATCAACTCAACAGTTACACATTAGTCTAGTCTCTGATCCTCAATGATCATTAGTTTAGTTTAGTCTTTGATCTCCAGCGATCATTAGTTAGCCCTTAACTTCTGCAAGGATCCCGCTGCACCTACTTCTTACTTCGAACTACGTTTCTCTCAGAAGATCCCTCTAGTCGGTAACGAAGGAATCCCAATCGGGAGATTTACGGAAACCCTCTTGATAGTCCCTTACATGCTGATCTGTGCACCCGTGAAGTAGATTAGTCACGTTCCATAATCAGAGTTTAAGGAACTGCTGGAGGTTTTGTATTTTCTTTGTTCTTGTTACTTGTTATCTTTCTAATTTAGAAGGTTTACCTTTCTAAGTTATATGATTACTTATTGTCCTACTTGCTTTTATATAAAAGTGATGTTGATGCGTAAAATCAGTATCTCTGGTTCAACAACTAACCCTTCGAGATTGAGAATCAATACAATCGTCTAACTCGGTCATACATCGACCGATTTACATCTAAAACTAACTTACACAATTTGACTCACATTACCTGTCTTTCAGGTGAACTTGAAAAAGTTCTGGCACGCCCACACCCTTCGGCCTCTCGACCGAAAGAGACCAACACAATCGACCGGGAGGACCTGTTGTTGGCGGTTTTTATCACCAACAGTTTCACTGATTATTGTTCGATGATTATGAACTGAAGATCGAAATGAACACTACAAAATACAAGGTTTTTTCCCGGCGGTCGTAAACCACAGCTAAAGGTCATTAGACCGCCGACAATTGCCTTGTCGTTAATACCATTAACGAAGGTCTTTTTAGCCCGCTGTCAATGATGAGACCATCCTCGGGGGTCGAGAACTGCCGACAAATGTTCAATATACAAAAAAAAAAAAAAAAACCGAGGGGTCCGGTGGTTGACCGGAGGAGTGCAGTCGCGGCAGTGGCAGTAGCAGGGGTGGCAGGAGCAGCGACAGCAGCAGGGGTAGCGGCAGCTGCGGCCTCGTGCACAATAGGGGCAGCGACAGCTGCGGCCGCGTGCAACAACGTCAACAGTAGCTACGGCCTCTCGCGCAACGGCAACGGCAGCTGCGGCTAGGCACAACAAAGTCTCCAGCCGCGCGCAACAACAATTGAAAGAGAGAGAGAGAGGGGAAGAAGACAAAAAAAAAAAGAAGGAAAAAACGAAAGTTATAATAATTAAAATGGGTGTTTGTCGGCGGTCTAGATGGGACCGCCGGGCAAGGACTCTTTGCACAGCGATTTTTGTGGGACCGCCGCAAAAGGGTTATTTTAAAGAGTGGGCAATTTCCTGCACAAACCCTCCGAACGGAGGATTCCACGGCGGTCTTCTCCAAACCGTCGACAAATGGGGTATTTGACGGAGGACAAAGGTCCAATATCAAACCTCCCGCTCACGACAATTTGACCGCGCGAACGGGGGTTTCTCGGTGGTCTAATAAAAATCGCCGATATAACAACATTTAATGACGGTTTTTTTAAGACTGCCATTAAAAAGCCATTTTTTTGTAGTGGAAATTTCGATAAGAAACTTTTCTATTTTTTCTTTATTTCTATGAAAAAATAGCAAAATTTCATCAAATTTTCTTATGAAATTTCGATGATTTTAACAAAATAATATAATTTTTTTAAATTTTTATTTTAATTAAAATTAATTATTTTGATAATTTTTAACTTTTTTGCTAAAATTGTCCGAAAGCTTTTAGAGCAAAGATTTAGGATTTTGATTTTACCTACCTAAACGAAATCAAAAAATTTCAAGAAAATTTAAAACCTTGACATATATTAATAAATAGGCAATGACTGTAAAGGAACCGAACCGAGATTTGTCCAACTTGACTCAGGCTCATAAACCTTGAGCTAGGCTCAGATTCAACTCAAGCTCATTAACAAATTTTGGCCTCGGGCTCGTTAAAATATTTTAGGTTCAAGCTCGACTCGCAAAGAGTTCGGCTTGTAAAAAACTTTAGATTAGTCTAAATATATTAATATTATAGTTGATTATTATTATATATAGCATAATATATATATAATTTTATAAACAAATCAAGCCGAATTTTAGCCAAGTTGAGACTATCCAAGCTCGGCTCAATCTCACGAAGTTAATGAGCCTTTTTTAAGACTCAGGCTCAGCTCATATAGAATTCAATTTCGGCTCATACGTTTGTGCTTGCTCGGCTCGTTAACAGTCCTATAAAGTGGATAATATTAATTTTAAAAAAATGTGTAAGAGTATAATTTTAAAAAGTTAAAATAAATATATATATAAAAAAACAAGTTGGTATAAATTACAATTTTAAAAAATATGTATATAGAACAGTAATTTTTAAAAACTTTAAAATTGATGAAATTTTGAGGGGCCAACATGTAGCGCTACTCCACTCAAAGTAGGTGGAGTGGCAATCTTAATATCTTGTTGCATTTGAAATTTGGTAGGTGTGAACTCCACGTGCAAATAAAAAACATTTGTTTTCCCAATAGTTTGTATGTATCCCACACCAATTATAAAAAGTACATAGTGTAGGTTATGGCTATGTTTGGCCCGGCTTATATAAGTACTTATTGCAGCTTATAACGTATAGAAGCACTTTTTACAAATTTGCCATCAAAATCCAAAACACATTCTTAAAATCTGGAATTAGATTTTGATCTGATTCTGAAGTTATGTGTATTTTTCACAACTCATTTCAAAAAACTCATTCCAAGACTTGCTAACCAAATGTCCATTTTCTTTTCAAAA
Source organism: Pachysandra terminalis (assembly GCA_031762675.1). Classification (NCBI taxonomy): domain Eukaryota; kingdom Viridiplantae; phylum Streptophyta; class Magnoliopsida; order Buxales; family Buxaceae; genus Pachysandra; species Pachysandra terminalis. The sequence continues at coordinate 13,478 of JAUPMG010017325.1, forward strand.
CTCATTCCAAGCCTTGTAACGAGTTTCAAAAATGGAAGCCAAACGACACCTTATTTTACACAAAATCTAAATTGAAAGCGTTTTTTGAATAAGCGTTTGTCAAACATCTTTTATTCTTTTGAAACAGTTCTTATAAAGCACTTTATAAAAATCAATTATAAAAGAATCACTTGTCATTTGAAGAAGCAACGCAAAACATGTCCTTAATCCATATTCTTATAAAACACTTTATACGAATCAATTTTAAAGGAATCGTTCCTCTCAAGAAGCATCGCGAAACACGTCCTTAATCCATACAAATCCTAATATTTGGCAATTTTAATGCAGGTTTTGTGAAAATTCATTAGAAAAAAAATATATATATTGCTAGGTGGCATAATATAATTGGGCGAGCATAGTATTACTTTTTCTTGAAAATTCATCGTACTAGACAGAGGATCCATGTTATACTCATGTTATTCGCACAACATAACACGTATCCCGAAGGACCCACCTCATTCTAAAAACCTAAAAAACAAAAAGATGAACCTTAGGAGGAGCCCACTACATTTACTGGTTTGGCAAGTCACCAAGGTGCTCCTGTGTTATTAACACGAGCAAAACTGGAATCTTCATCTCATCTCACTGCAGCTATGAGTCAGCTCTCCTTGGGACCCACTTATAAATCTCAAGTACTCTGCGAGATCTCTTTTACTTTGGATTGACATGGACGGTTAGATTTGCCAGAAACGTCGAGACCGTATTGTGCATGCTACGATGGCATGGACTGAAACGATGACGAGAACATATCCTCTTTGTGGGTGTGGGTGCACGCTTTACGAACTAATCTTGTCGCTTAGCAATCACATGAGACACGAAATCTACACTGAACACGTGGCGTACATTGACACGCTCAAACTGCTATTTCGTATGTTCGGCTCTATGTTCCCCACGAAAACCATGTGACGTGTTTCTCTTAATGTTCGACCCATTTTTAGTCCTATGAATTTTCCATCTGATCCACTATGTCAAAGATCAGATGGTTCCAACTTAGGGAGGACGATTAGCGTGTAATCAATTGTAGTAGTCTAGTATGTTCTCATGCTGGCGACCTTGTTTGTTCCCTTCTCTCTTCTAACGGCTCTGTAACTGTAAGACTGTATCGCACTGGCGCTTGACTGCGGTTAACGGAGTTGGCTGGCTGTAGCTCGAGTCAGTTGGCGCGGCTCAGTCGAATTGATGTCCCACTTCAGCCGAGACCTATATGGTTTAGACCCGATTAACGGTCTAAAACTAAAACTGTCTTAACAATTAGGGATAATTTGAGCCCCTATTGTTTCTGGCATTTTCAATCAAAGTACCCCCTTGTTTCTGAAATCCCACTGGCCCCCTCTGCTTTACTTTCAGGTCTCAAATACCCCCTAAATTAACAAAATCCTAACACCGTTAGTTTTTCTTGTAAAAATACGAAAAAAGCATTGATTTTAAACCTTTGGTTCAACTCATGGTTGAATTGGAACTGACAATTGACAAAAATGCCCTTTGGGGCATAGTAAAAAAATTTGGGAGAAAATGACTTCGTCTTCTCCATTCTCGCTTGGGGCTCACAGTCGCTTGCTGTTTCTTCCCTGACTCTTCTCCGTTCGCCGCCGACCATTTGCCGCTGACCATCATTGCCGACCATTCACATCGCCGTCGATCGTTGGGTAAATCTTGACCCTTTTTTTTCTTAATCCATTTGGTTTCTCTCAAACATGGTTTTCGTAGAATAAGATCCAGATATTTGTTAAAGGAGAAATGGCTTATTTGGATCAAAATCATCACAAAATTAAATAAAAGGAAAGAACTTATGCTTGATTCAAACATAAAAGGAAATTT
>JAUPMG010017336.1:0-15333 GCA_031762675.1 Pachysandra terminalis
ACACAAACCTATTGAGATGATGGAGGAGCTGAGCATTGTATGTGGGAAGGATGCTGCAACTGGTCAATCAGCTAGAAGTTGTCGTGATATCAATGCTAGACGTGCAAGAGGCATGCAAGGTGAAGGTGATGTTAGTGGGTTACAGACACATGTAAATATTTCACTAGATGACATAAATGAAACAAGCTATACACAAGGATCTACTCAAGTGCCAGATCCATCCACCCAAGTGCTAGAATCATCTAGCCATGTACCAAGGAGCATGAGAGGTGCATCTTCACAATCAACAGAAACGCAACAAAAGCGTCACAAAAATGCAGAAGCCATTGTGCAATCACTAAATGCTGTGGCAGTAGGAATCAATCGAATGGCTAATGCAATGAAAAAGAGACAGGATAACCAATCTCGAATTTTACTAGAGGCCATAGAGGAAATTGAAGAACTAGTGTCCTCATTTGTTTATTATGCCTTTGAAAGCCTGCTTTCTGACCCAATAAAAACAAAGGCATTCTTAGCATATCGGATTGATCAAAGGAAGGATTTCTTGATGAGGCATTATGGTAGTAGCAGTGCTAGATTCTGATTGTGAGCACTTAGAATTAATTTTTGGTGGTTCTTTACAAGAGCAAATGATATTGTTCAAAATTATAAACTTCGCTTTTATGCTTCTAGTAGTGCTTTTTGGATTACATTTAGGTATTTTATAAACTTTAAATCTTTTTTCATAATTATATTTAATTTGCTTAATTTGTTTTGATTCTGATACCTCAATTATTCTTTATAATACGTTGAGTGCTCTTGTTAAATATATATATATATATAGTGATCATGTTAAAAAAACAAAATTTAAAGAATGCGCATTAGCTTTAATGTATTTTGTATATATTTAAAAGAATGGATATATTTTTAACGTTTCATAACTTTCCTTTCCTATACAATTTTCTTGTCATCCAAACACTATAATCTACATTGTTAGTCAAATTCCTTATTTCTTTTCCCGCTAACCAAACAGCACCGAAAAGTAGTTTTACTTTCCTTTCCTTTACTTTACTTTCCAATTATTTTATTTTCCCACACTACTTTCCGACCAACCAAACACAGCCTTAGTTTTTTTATTTTTTTATTTTCTTTGATGGTTTTAGGGTTTCAAGATTTTTTATGATTTTCGTAATTTTGGATCATTTTAAAACCTTTACTTTTTAGAATCTTTAAGATTTCCTTAGGTATTTTTTTATTTCAAGATGATTAAGACCAAGAAGGACAGGAGTTCGCAAGAATGTTGCTAAACAATACAAATTACTACGTATATTTAATTGATTACCTCTAGAACAAACTTTGTTGAAATAACTGAAGTGAATGTTTGGGCCACCTACCACAGACCTTGGAATATTACCAAGAACGGATACTGTTTGTGCTGAAAAGAACTCCATGAGAGGTTCTTTAAAATAACTTCACTCTATGAGGGAGTTGAGAAGATGCTTTGATTTCTCAATCGTTAAGGTGCGTAGAAAAGAGAGAAAGGAATCGTTTGAGGTGGATAGAGGCTCGGGTTTGGCTGGTTTGAGCCGAGCTTGAGCTCTAAAATTAGGCTCGCGAGCCGAGCCTAAGCCCGAAAAAAAGCTCATTATTTTAACGAGCTTGGGTAGGCTCAGCTCGGTTAAAGCTCGGCTTAGTTTGTATATGTGATTATACGTTCATATTCTTATATTTTTTATTATGTATTAATATTAAACACACGTGTTAGCATATTATATTACATATAATAACAATTATAATATTAATACATTTGTATTAATACATTTGTATTAATCTACGCTTTTTTACGACGTCGATTTTTTATAAGCCAAACTTTTTGTGAGCCGAGCTTTTACGAGCCTGAGCTGAGCTGGGCAAAGCTCGGCTCGGCTCAGAGCCTAGAAACTTTTCACGAGCCTGAGCCGAGCTTGAGCTTTGTTAGAGATTTATGAGCCTGAGCTGAGCTGGGCAAAGCTTGGCTTGGCTCGGCTCGTTTACAGCCCTAGATAGAAGAAGACCAACGTTTTCTTCGAACTTGGATGGAAGAAGCGAAACTTGGGGAAAAATTCATTTAGCTTTAATTAATTTGGATTAAACTTGGATAAACTTTTAGTATTGCTAAAATGACTTTAACTGAAGCATTATAATTCGTAGGATTTGAAGGATAAACTTTTAAACCCATTAACAAACTCATTAAGATTTGATAAAGTCTGTAGGTCCCACATAAATTAAGTGAATACCTAAAATAGCCTTTTAAAAAAATAAGAATTTAGCTGTATTGTTATGTTAATATGTAAACAAGTAGGGGTATATTTGTCAAGAAAATGGTATTTAAAAATTCAAAGATTTGTTTTTACTAAAAGTTTCAAGTAAAAGACAATAAAATCTTGGTTTAATGTTATATTATTCAAATAATTACTACTTAATTTAAAAATTATTGTAGTTATAGAGGTTAATATAGTAAAACAACATGCAATAAAAATATTTTAATTCAAAACCTTAAAAAATTGGTTCAGCTTTTATAAGTAATATGATATGATATATATATGGAATACCCAAAATAACACCAATTAAATTTTATATTCATCTATGATTTATAATTGTAAAAAAAAATTGAAAAATGCTTTATCTTTAAATAGAAGTATGATATGATATGATATATTTATATAACATCTTAAAAAATCTTATAAAAATATATAAATTTTTACTTCGAATTAGTTAAAAAAATTAATTACATTATCTTAATATATTGGTAGTAAGATTTAAATATCTTAATATATAACAACTTAGTCGTGAATTATAAGAATTGGAATCCTGATACTGTAAGATTTAATTAAATTTATTTATTAAAGTTGAAAAAGTATCCTAAAACTTATATACGAGTTAGTGAGTCTAGATATCTTACTATATAACAACTTATTCATGAATCTTTATAAGAATTGGAATCTTATTATGATAACGTTAACTTTATTTACTAAAAAGTTACGAAGATGATAATACACTTATTTTAAAATAAAAGATAAGATAATATAATAAATTTTATTGAATTATATTTTTTTGAAAAATGTAAAAATTACTACGATGATAATATATAAATTATTATATATTCTTAAAAATTATATTTTCTTATATCATTACTTTAATTGTAATATGCATTATAAGATAAACCTTCATGTGCAACACAAATGCACTTTTGCTAGTGATATAAAAAGATGTCTTGTTGTAGTGTTTCGCTATTTTTAAATAAAGGAACTACACATATATTTTTCATTATTTTTAAAGGAAACCTGATTTTGCCAAGGGAATGTTTAATATAACAAAGCCAAAATGCTAGGTTTTGTTTACTAAATTTTAAACTATTCACTTTATTTACTAAAAATAAAATTTTTAATAGTTATACGAACATTGTCTTTGCAAAGTCATTATCCTTTTCAAGATTGGTCTTCCTTTTACAAATTAAAACAAATTTAAAATTTTATGAAATTTTTATTCAAGTGTTAAGAAAGAAAACAAGAAGCAAATCAAAATGCACAACTATTTATGTGATTTGATAAAAGGTGCCTACGTCCATGAAATCACACCAGATTCCACTAAGTTCTAAAACTCCAGAAAAAAGTTACAAGAACAGATGACGGAAAGTACGATAAATACTCTAAGCTTCAAAAGCTTGAGCGGCGGAGTCGAGGTTGGATCATCAGTACTTCCTGAATGCCTTAGTAGCATCAGTCTCCACATAATAATACCAAGTACCCTATTGAATTATTTCTTTAATGCCTTTTTATTTTACATGCGGCTATTTTCTGAAGGGTAATTGATGAGGAAAAGATTATGAAAATCTGTCAAATATCAGTCTATACACCAAGTTAATGTCTTCTTTTTTATAGAAACATCAAGATATATCAGATTGATAAATGTTGGACTAAGGACAACATACCCACCCATATAATAGACTGAGACCACCAAAAGTATGTGGGCATACAGTAGAAATTCTGTAAACTCTCAAGCATACTCTAGTTGCTAGTGGGTAATTCACTATGACCACTACTCAAACATAATAATTTCTTCTTAACACTCCGTACGTAAACATAAATAACATGTTTTATATAACAACAATAGAGATTTAGGTTAGGCCCCCAACAAGTGAAATTGGATCAATTAACAATGATAGAACTAGTTCTCTGGTTTCACGATCTGGAACACCATGACCATCTCCATATTGATACATGCATTGGGATGTTCGAACAATATTTATTGCCATATTAACAAACGGAGGTGGAAAGGGAGAACAAGCTGCAACTCCATCTTTTTTCATCTTTTTCCATGTCTTATGAATCAAATGTTTGATGTGCGCACGAGCAATTTCCTCAGAGACTTGGTTCTCATGCATATAACATTGGATTGATTTAGGAACATCACCTCTTGCAAGCTCGTCCTATATTTACAAAATAAAATGCAATATGAGAAAGTCGTATCCTTACTTTAGCTTGCTTTCAAGATTTAGTGTCTTCTGATGACTAGAAACATAGAGTAGTCAGTATGATTTAAGTACCTTAGAAGTTCCCAAATCATCAAGAAATCGAGAAGCCATGGATGACCAACGTACAAGATTTGGGTAGTCCTGTAAACTTTCTAGTGCTTCCTCTGTTATCTTTTCGCCAAATAGAAAATAAGCGTGCATTAATATGGTAGACCCTGCAATTGAAATCCAATCATTGTTCACGTACTCTTCAAGTGTTGGTGTATATCCATTGTAGTACCAGTTGGCCTCCACCAAGTAAGCTTTACATAAATCCGCCAACTAAAATAATCAAAACAATCATTAGTACATAAATAAACGTCAAATGTATAAACATTATTATTATTATTATTATTTTTATATAAATAACAAGATAAATATTTGGACAAAATGATACCACTTTCTTTAAGTATGGTGTGATCTCCCATCCTCGCTCTTTTAGGATATTGCAACTCATTTCATTTGTAAAATTGAAGAGAGCTAGAAAACATATCTTCATGTAGTTTGGAAGATATTGTATGCTATTGATATCCCATCTGCCAAGTCAATTCGAGGTTAACCTATTACTATAAGAAAATAATATTCTTGTGTTATAAGAAATTTATCTTAATGATTATCTATATTGTTCTATCTATTATCATTGTAGTACCTATTGCCATATCTTCATATTTTGATCTCTTATTGATAGAAAAATTGGTACCAACCTCTCAACTGCATCAGTAAAGAGCTTGAGTTCATCCAAAGTACCATAAACGTCATAAATATCATCTATTGCTGTGATTAAAGAAGTTACTTTTGTAAGATTCTCTCCTACAAAGTCCAAATTGTGGCTCGAATGTAAATCCCGCAGCCCAAAAGAAATGTTCCAAGCCTATCTCGAGTGAAGTTCAATGTTTCTCCAAGTCCCAAGCACCTCCACCACCTAAAAGGCCCAAGGAAAAATAACATAAAGAAAAAATGTTACTATATGGATACCTTTTAAAGCTAGAAAACTTGATCCTATGTAGATCGTCAATGGTGAACATTCACCTCGTGATGAATGGGTTGCTACATATATATAATCCAAAAAGTTATGTAAATACTAATAAAATAAGAAGACGAAAAAAAGTCTCCAAGTGTAATCTAAACTCATTGAATTTGTATCAGGTGAGTTGAGTCGAGCAAATTTCTGAAGTCCAGAATATGCTCAAAAAATTATTGTAGATGGATCTTATGCTGAGTTTATTTAACGTGTTTGAGTCTTGTAAACTAGGGTTGCATTTGCCATCGTTTAATTAAGTACGTATTTGAGTTTATAGCTTATTAAAACACATTTTTAAACCATAATTGTGGTTGGTAATGATATATGGGTAAGTTTCTGCTCATAAGCACTAGAGGAAAATAGCCCATAAGGAGTCTTCTTATCACTTATGCGGGAAGTGGTTTCTATACTTTAATGATACTATGAAAAGAACAATTCTAACTTTGAACAAAATACCAAACCTTTTGAAAATGATAATTTTATCCTTAAATTTTAAGATAATTTCTATAATATTGTCTTGTTAAAGTATTTAAGTTACCCGTATTATCAAACACATTTTTTTTTAAAACCAAGCAACTTATTGATGACATGAATAAGTGTTCCCAATGAGTCACTTATCCAACAATTTATTGATGACATGAATAAGTGTTTTCATTGAGTCACTTATCCAACGAGTGCTTGAGGTATCATGAGTTGACTTGTTGAATTTGAATATCATGATATGGATTCAAAGTGCGTATGATGTACCTTGAGGTATCTTTGAGATCTTGTTGGTGCGTTGCTTGCACAATGTTGAAATTCAATTTCGCCAATTCAACTAATAAAGAGTCCTTGCCATCTTTTTTTCGTACCAATCTATGAACCATCTAACCTCTAGTCTTGGCAACCTCCAATGCAAAGGTATTTCCAAGGAATGACTAACTTGGTTAGCAATGTGTGGCGCTATAATCCCTTTGGCCTTGTTCATGTGTTTAGTAGTGAACTCTTGTGCTTCATCTAGAATATATTCTCCTTCCACAGCTTGGTAAGAAGCTTCATACAAACTCAGCATTCCCTTAATGTCTTCAGAGATATATGCCTTGAAACCACCACCCGTTTCATCTTTGAAGTTCTTGAATACATCTAATTAATTCTCTCAAAAATATCTAGTTAGTTAGATATGAGAGAGAGAGAGAGAGAGAGAGAGAGAGAGAGAGAGAGATTCCATATTACCTTGGGAGACCTCGTAGCCATGGTGTCGAAGGAGCCTAAAGTACAAAGCTGTGTTGTGTAGATCTCCTTGAACCATTCATTGATGTGTATGGTCTCTATGGATGTCTTGATTTCATTCTTAAAATGATAATCTAATCCAAGCCTTTGGAGGGTATCAATAAACTCTAGTCGAGTTATGGGCTGCATTGATTCATCAAACCTGTTTCTCACATCCTCCTTCAGCTTTTCAGCATATTGTATGAATCTTTTATCCTGCAGTTCAAACTTTCAAAATTAGTAAAGCTCTGTCTTTTCTTTTCTTTAATAATAATAGTAAAGCTCTATCAACCAACATGAAACTACAACAGTAAATGTAATGGACATTATAATAATCACTCCTCAGGGATTGTAAAAAATCATGATTCCAAATGCTTGGTTGGTAGTTGGCCGATCTCCTTGGAATAATATTTGGATCTTGGATTCGAGTAATAGCTTGGGATCTGATGTAAGAGTTCTTAGGTGTTGGACTTGGACCCAATGCCCATAGTAAGAAAGAGATGAAGAGCCACGATAAGTTGATAACAAGCTTAGTGTGCACCTGTGGTTGGAATTTAAAGCAAAAATGTCCAGTTGTGGTTGGAATTTAAAGCAAAAATGTCGGTGCAAGAGAGTGTGCACTTGGTATTGGCTTCTACCTTTTAAGGTAGAAGCCGATACACGCCTAGGACACATGTCGATGTCTTGTGCGGATCACAAGAGATATCTTGTCTTGTGATCCAGATCACAGAAGATCTTCACTCTAAAGAGAGAGGGTGCTTCGGAGAGTGTGCCAAAAAATTAATAATTATTATTTCTTTTTTAAAGTGATATAACAATACAAAATGTTGTCAAATATTTACAAGGACAATTCTATCTTTTCATATCTTTTTGAATATAAATGTCGAACTCTATGTTTTCAAAGGTTTAGTTATTCGAAAACTTGAAACTTTCTCACATTTCATTACTATTTTTGGAATAAATTCTTTGACGTGCAGTATTGCACGTACAACCCGTTAGTTTTACAAAAAAGAAGAAAAGATTCTCAACTTTTATAAAATAAACTCTCTTGAGTAATAATCAAACTTATTTTTTATTTTTTATTTTGGTAAAAAACTTGCAATGAAATCATCTTTCAGAACAAACATATTGGACAATCAATGTTAATAGATGGCAATGAGCTTGTCAGCAGGTCTTGGTATATTGCCTTATAAGCTCATATGGTTACTAGGTTAACCATGTATGTTTATCTTGGGCCTACTTTCAAGGCCCAACCCTCTTGTGGGCCTTGAAACGTGATTATGTAAGACATGACTTCACATACCTACTTCTCACACTCCAGAAAACGTGTGTAGCGTGAAAGTGTCAAGATACGACTCCAGTATTGGACGCCACAACACCTCTTCAAAAGCTTCCCATGCATAGCGGCTGCTCATTTTAATTTGTTTTTTCAGCTAAACCAAAACTACGTCTCCTATATTATATTTTAATATTTATTAGCTTAAAGGTTTTAGTTACTTTCAGCTAACTATTCTCCTTTTGTCATCGTTACGCATGCTTAACCGTTGTTATAAAAACCCTAGGATTTATGGAAATTTAGGATCATAACAATCACCACGCTTCTTTAACTAACGTTCACGATGGTCCACCTTCATAACCAGTAACCTATCATTCTAAAAACCTAAGAAAAGAGGGTGGATCTTTGTGTTTGTTTCACATAACACGCCCCCATAGCAGGCGTATTCATAACAGAGGATCCGCATCCCTAAGAAAAAGGGTGAAATGTAAAGATCCACTACATTAACCGGTTTGACAAGTCACGTCCCTAAGAAAAATGGTGAACCCTAAGGGTCCACCACATTAACCGGTTTAACATTCCCGAAACACGTGTTATGCTCGTGTGCCGAAGATCCCGTCTCCTACCTAATGGGTGCCAAATGGAGTTGCTTGTCTGACTCTCTCTCTATCCGTAACTTAAGCATGCGAAAGTCATCTTAAGAAGTGCCATGTGTCGACAGTGAAACGTAGACGATTTGTGCTTTGGTAAAGACAAAATTAAGGGAGTGCTCATCTATATATATATATATATATGTATATATATAATTTGTTTTTACTATCTGACGCCTGACGGCCTTCAACTAGCAGTAGACAAATAGTCGAAGACGAATCATGGTTCTTGACGTAAATAAGCGGTCTGATGATCTTGCTTTCTCCTTAATTATTTACTCTTTCTTTTTATGAGGTGAGTTACACGTGTGTGTATATGCTTCCAACGAAAAGTCCAATTTTTCTAGAGAGAAGCCAACTCTCTCAACTAACAACAGTAAAACAGGCTACGGAATCTTGGGTTCTCCGTATTCACCCAATAGCTTGCTTGAAGATACACATGACTGCTATGACACTTACCTTCTTGTGTGGAGGTGATTGTGGATGTTTATTTACAAGTATTGGATCAAATTAAATAAGGTGTATCATGACCAAATACGATGTTTGTGTGTGTGCCTGTGGAAGTAGTCTTAATTAGATTAGAGCGCGTTTCTAATTTGACTTGGAACTTCGGAAGTAGTCTTCTCTCCTCCATTCCACTTCTCCCAGTTTGACCGACTTCACTCCCAACAACTCAACTAGACGTGAACAACAATCCCCAGTCCCCACCCCCCCATCTAATTTATTTACTTTCCCACCACTCCTCACGTAACTTCCCACTCCTCCTTAAATCCCCCCCCTCACTCCACAATCCCTACCCAACATCTCTCTCTTCTATCTCCTCTCTCTCTCTCTCTGTTTCTGCAGCTGTTTTTATTTACATCACTGATTGAGATCAGATGGCTCTTGAAGCTTTGAATTCCCCAACAACAGCCACTCTTTCATTCCACTATGACGACATGGCCGATCTCCACTACCTTGATCAGTCATGGGCCAAGAGAAAGCGTTCCAAGCGTCCCCGTCTCGACAACCCACCAACCGAAGAAGAGTACTTAGCTCTCTGCCTTATCATGCTTGCTAGAGGCGGTGCCACCACTACCACTACCACTACCAATACCCACCGCACCCACTCCCCTTCTCCACCCCCACTACTCAAACTCAGTTACAAGTGTACTGTCTGCAACAAAGCCTTTTCATCCTACCAAGCACTGGGTGGACACAAGGCCAGTCACCGGAAACTCTCCCTACTAGATGATCATCAGTCCACTTCAGCTACCACCACCGTCACTGTCAATCCAAGTGGTAAGACCCACGAGTGTTCTGTCTGTCACAAGTCGTTTCCCTCCGGGCAGGCTTTGGGTGGACACAAGCGTTGTCACTACGACGGTGGAAACAGTGCTGTTACTACTGCGACCACCTCGTCGGAAGGCGTGGGTTCTAACCACAGTACTCAGCGTGATTTCGACTTGAACTTCCCGGCCTTGCCTGAACTAGTATGGCCAGGTTTTGGCGTTGGGAAAGCCCCTGAAACTCATCAGATGCCCGTCGACGAAGAAGTGGAGAGTCCTTTGCCGGCGAAGAAACCCCGTTCGTTGACTCCGGTCGACATGGGTTCTTCCCAAAATTATTAACTCGCGAATTTTCATGTATTTTTCTTCATTTTCCGGTTATCTTGATTCTGTCTGTACAGAGAATTTTTCATTCTTTGTGAACTCTTTCCCCCGTTTGGAAATCCTTATTGTAATATTATTTTTTGATATTTATTTTAATTTAAGGTTTACCACAGATTATTATTATTTTTTCTTAATATTCGGTTGGAATCAATGCACTACCCTATTTCATATTTTTATCAAATTTGCATCAGCGCGTGACAAGCGACGCAGGGTCTGTTGTTCAGAGTCAGACGCCCAATAATGTGCGCATGTTAGAGTGACGGGGTCACTGTACCATGTGGCTCCCTGTCCTTTGCGCATGTTAGTTATGATAAGGTTGGCTGATGGAAGCTTGTTTGTTGTGGATGAGAAGAAAATGGTTTTTTCGCAACTCTTATTCTCTCTCAAGGTCATAATTGATAGATTCTTAAATTCACTTAATTAAACTAATAGAACGATAATGCCCAACCGTTTTTGATGAATATCGGAAGTACCCTTTCATTTGAGAGTGCAGATCCTCCCTGCTGAAAACAGTATGGTAAGGGTCTGTGGTGTAAAACACACTCAAGGTAAAATTATAGTTTCACCCACATAAAGCAAGTACAATTATAATTTTATCGTTTAGTGTGTTTCGCAGCACACACTATCATTACACGGGTTTCAACACAGAGGTCCGCATCCTTCATTTGACGGTCACTTGTGGGAAATGCTTAAAACTTTGGAAATATATAGAGGAAAATTCTAGCATCAGTGTCCCCTTCATGGAGTCGGATATGCTGTGTCGAAGAGTCGTGTGCTGAGTGTGTGCTAAGCACCTTTTGGCGACATATGCCCCAAGCAGACCCCACATCCAAACGGCAGTTTAGCTCCGTTTTCGGTCACCGTCATCTTACTTTATTAAAGTAAATATTTTGTTATTAAAATGATAAAAAAATTTAAAAAACTGTTGAACAGAACAATGCTTGCAATAAAAAAGCAGGGATGTTCCTCTTTATCTCGGTTTCTCTGCTCTCCCGCCTCAACCCTCAGTCTCTCTGCTCCTCTCTCTTCCGCACCCTCTTGCTCTCTCTTTTTTTTTGGTAAGACCTTCTTTCTCTCTCTATACGTCTCTCTCTTCCCCACCTCTTCTCTCTCTCTCTTCCGCACCCTCTCTCTCTCTCCGTCACTCTCCCTCTCCACAGTCACAACCACCGCCGCCATCCCTGCTGCTGCGTTTGCAGCAACAGTAGCCCGCTACCCCCATCTCTCTTTTCCCTTCTTCTTTCTCTTCTTCTTCCTCTTCCCATTACCCCAACCTCTCATCTCCAATCTGTGCAACATAATTCACTTAAAAATTCAGCATTAAGCAATATAGTTCACTTAAAAATTCAGCATTAAGCAATATAATTCTCTCTCTTTTCCAATCTATTTTTGTTTGTCTTGTGGGAATTTGCAGAGAATTCTCACTTCTTCCTTAGGAAGATTACGCAAGTTATTCAATAAGGTGAGTTATTCAGTAAGGTGACGAGTAGTACTACAAAGAACCTAAAAGTGATCTTCCATGACTTTCCAGGTGGAGCAGAGGGGTTTGAGCTTATAGCATGGTTCTGCTGCAACAATGGCAGAGCTAAAATTACTCCCTCTAATATTTTCCTTGTATTCAGTGTTGCCCATTACATGGAAATGACCAATTTAGCAGAACAAACTGAGAAATCCCTTGAAGGGATCCATTGTTGAACCTGATCTGAGCTTCTTTTAGCCTTAAAGCAGTGCCAGAATTTAGACCCCTTTGCGAATTCTACCGGAATACTTGACATATGCTTGGATTCCCTTGTAGCGATTATCGCTACAGCTGACGCTACAAGTCCTTCTACTTCTTCCCGGGATAGCTCCGGGTTTCGATATTCCTCTGATACAATAAGCACTGAAAGTGTGAGAAATGGATACTCTGGAGCAACTTGGTGGTTTGAAGATCTAGTGGGTTTGAACAAGATCGGCTGCACAAACCGAAAACCGAACAAGTCAAACCCACTTGATCTTCAAACCACCAAGTCATTCTTGTTTGAAGACTTCGCCCGCGTTTTTTTCCGGCGCAAAATGTAAGGATAATCCGGTGATGGGTCCATCCGGTGATCGTCGGTGATCACCATCGCCATGAAGCGAGGACTCTCAGCACACCGGTTTGTTTCTGCAACAGCTTTATTATTTTAATAACAAAAATTTGCTTTAATAAAGTAGAGTGACGGTGGCCGAAAACGGGCTAAACTTCCGTTTAGCGTGGAGTCCACCTTAGACAGATGTCGCCACAAGTTCCCTTTGCGTGAGAGAGATTAGATCAACGTGTAATAAGGTATTCATGTAAATTTCGCGGTTCGGTAAGGGTAACGTTGACATATAAAAAGTCAACAGCTAGCTAGGGTGTGGATTATCTGTAGAATATATATATATATATATATACGCGTGGAAATACTGGGTCGGCGTTTCAGACCTTAAAGAAAGAAGCTTGTAGGCCAGTACGAGCTTGTTTTATATACTTTGGAAAAGTTCTTTTTAAGAGTAGACTTGGAGAAGTCAACTATCATCAGTGGACCCCACCAACCAGTGTCGTACACGTGGTTATCTTCCACCCATTTCATTCATCTAGATCGTTTATCATACATATCTGGCAACGAACATGATTGTGTTATGTTTAATGCGTCTTACCTAAGACGCGTGTATTTGATTCTTACCCAAACTAATTGGTTGGTCGGCCGTTGCCACTTGCCAGTCGGTTCGTCCACTTTTTCTACTTGAGAAGTTGGTAGGTTGAAGTTTAAAGCGTTGGCAGTGACCCGACCCGATCCATTTATCTCAACCCAAAAAACAAAACAAAACAAAACAGACAAGGCTGGGTCAGCCATGTTGGTTGCCTAGTCAAAGCCATTTAATTACATCTTTAATGAACTTGACTGACCACAAATCCTGCCTTTCCCATATGTAGAGATAGAATAAACGATGTAAGCAATCAACTGTTTTTAGCTTTAAAGCACACAGAAAAAAATGAATGACATCAGCACTTTCCCTTGGTGGATAAGATTGAAAGAACACGAGGAAGTGGTCTCTCCAATGTAATATTATAAACCCCAAGAGATGCAAGTGGAATACAAACAAATGCATGAATGTGTGTGGAATTGTCAAAAATGTGAGAGAATGTAAGTGGAGTTAATCCTTTATAATATATATATAGTCAAATGAGTGAGCACACTGAAAGGCAATACAAGTAGAATAACTGTTTTTCTTCGTGTGTATGCGTGTGTAAGCAATTAACTGTTCTTAGCTTTAAAGCACATTGATAACAGATTACCAGATCAAGTTGGACCCACATAGCAAGGTAGGTAGCTGAACTTTTCAACCGCCAAGAAGCTTCTCTAGACTCTGGTAATAGGTGTAGCTTGCAAGGACAAGAATAGTGGAAAGGGTCGGCGTTCTTGTTTGGAGTTGAAGCTAAGATCAGGACCGGCCATCAGATTATTTGAATCTGATATAGATGATGAGAAAAGTGGTCCTTGAGGTCAAGTCTGCCTTCAAACCCTCATTCATGGTATTGATAATCTTCTCAATACCAACAATTGATCGGCAAAGGGTGTTGATTATTCTGTGTCCTAACTTTTGTTTTCCTTCTTTGAAGGGCGTTTTTGGTATTGTTTTTTTGTGCACTATAAGCCCAAAAGCGCTTCAAATAAACAAATAAACATTTGGTAAACTCAAGTGAAAAGCAATTCAACAAAAATCGTTTTATTATTTTCTGCTTCTAAATCACGTGTAAATTAATTTGAGGTTTTAATGAAATATGTCCTGTAATCTTATATACCCCTTTAAAACTTTTAAATTCCTATTTTACCCATATTATCTTTACGAACAAAACTCTTGCTAAATATAGATTTTCTACTCCACATAAGCTTCTCACAAATATAATCCGGAAGTGTTTTTTCAATAAGGGTTTACCAAACATCTTTTTTTTTCTGAAACAATTCTTATAAAGTGCTTTATAAGAATCAATTTTGAAAGAATCGCTTCTCCTTTCAAGAAACAATGTCAAATACACCCTAAATCCTTTTTATGACATTCCTATGACATGAAACGGGCAAAACCTATAAAAACGAAGTGTTCATGATTCTTTTTGGGACAAGTCCAATTCAATAATCCAGGGTCCGTACCCTCAAAAGAATTAGAAACCTGTTGAAATCTAAACACAACCATAGAGAATTAATAAGGATTTATAAATGAGACTTCAACATAAAAAATATAAGTAAATAAAAAGATGGATTCTCCTAGTTTAGTACGTGTGCAGGTAGTGAAAAATCTATAAGGGAAAACATTACCGGACCTGTTGATCAAACCCAATATTTTGCAGGGCCAAGAACGGTTCAGTGGCCCATATTGATAGACAGGAGAGGAAGAAATTTGGACTGGGCTTGATAGTACATGGGCAGATAAATGTTTTGAGGGTGTGATCTTAGACCGGCACATCTAGGCCCAAGGCCCACTAGTCACGAACTTATATAATAAATACTCTGTAGTTAGGACTATAAAACATAACATATAGAATTATTATTTTATCCTTTGACACTAAAATAATTCGGAGTTGATGGCTGGATCATCAATCACAAATATAAATAGAACTACACAAAATAACATATAAAATTACTATTTTACCCTTCAAACTCAAAAAAATTCAGAGGTAAATGTTTGGATCCTCAGTACTTCACGAATGCCTCATTAGCAATACGATATCAAACTTTGTATATTACTATCGAGCATCCCATATATATATATATATCACTATTGTCGCCTTAGTTTCCTTTTTTTTCCTCCTTGTGTGTTTGGCTTGAACGTTGGCGGTTTTATATTAATTTGCTTGTAACAAGTTCTCATAAATATGTAGTAGAAAATGGTTGATGTTTCTTCCCTAATCATAAGAATCAAAATGTGGCTATGGATACAGGTTTGGATGTACT
>JAUPMG010017356.1:0-15331 GCA_031762675.1 Pachysandra terminalis
TAGTCTTTTTAAACTAAAATGATACTAACTAAAATCACACTGATCTCTTAAGCGAGTAACAAATGGTTAAAGAAAGCTCTTTAAACTTCTAGATTCTAAATTAATATCTTGTAGCATTCCTATATATTAATCACCTTAGCAAGAATTCATTAAATTCATCACACACGCACAATCAATATCAAATCAGAACATATCAGAAGAGAAGAAAAGGCAAATAAAACTGGGTTAAGTAAGTTTTCAATTCACAAAAGAAACATTATTGTGAGGATTTCCTCTTGGTAGAAAACAGAAAACATTCTCAAGGTAGTAGGTCCAACCATAGTGTAAAGGATCGTTTGATCCCAAGTTGAATCGGACAATCCAACTCGGGATCGGACAGGGACGATTCTTGAGTTGAAACCGATCCTAAACTAATGCAAAACATAATGACTCGGTCCGATCCCGATTTGACTCGAGCGATCCAACTTGGAATCGGCTAGTCGGATCGTCCGAGTTGGGTTTTTTGAGAGAGAAAATGTATTGATTTCAGATTGTCCGATCTCGTCCGATCCCGAGTTGGATCGACGATCCAACTCGTGATCAGAGCGGGACGATCCCCGAGTTGGATCCGAGATTAAACACTATGGGTCCAACTCAATCCTCAAATTTACATTGAACATGAAGTTTGAAAACAATTGTACTCTTTTCATTTGGCATATCATGCTCTACACTCACCCATCAAAAAAGAAGAAAATGTAATTTTATGTCAAATAGCATAGACAAATAAACCAAGATATGATCCCAGTAATGGATAATATATTTGAGATAAACCTGATATATAATCAAACAGTCTTGGTTGTAGAGAGAGTCACACAAAGAAATCAACCAAAAAAAATAAAAGCAAAATATTAGTAAAAACAGATTATTAAGAAAAAATAGAACACACTAACCTAATGATCTTTCAATGTGGATCTACATAAAAAAGAGATCGATGCAGAGGGTGGTAGAAGGGAAGTGTTCTCTTTCAAAAATTCTCTAGAGTTCGAGTTATTTTCAGATCACAAGAGTCTGAAGTATATTTTCACGCAGAAGGACCTCAACATGCGTCAGAGGAGGTGGTTGGAGCTTGTGAACGATTACATCTCTACGCTCCACTATCATCCTGGGAAGGCAAATGTGGTGGCTGATGTGTTGAGCCATAGACCACGAGGTGTGCTCGCACAGTTGATGAGGCAGGAGTGGAGGTTGCAGGAAGTCATTGCAGATTTGAGGGTTCAGTTTGTGGACCGACAACTTGGAGGTTATCTTTTCAGTCTTGTTGCCAAACCATCATTAGAGCACCAGATTGCCGATAGTCAGAAGAATGATCAGGAACTTCAGTTGCTAGCAGTGGACAATGGTAAGCCAAAGTGGGTGGTGCACCCAAATGGACTGATCATATACCAAGGCCGCCTTTGCGTTCCAGATGATCAGGGCATCAGGAGAGAGATTATAAAGGAGTCACATAAGTCACGTTACTCTATTCATCCTAGGGGTACCAAGATGTATCAGGATCTATGTAAGAACTTCTGGTGGCTAGGCATAAAGAGAGAGATCGCTCAGTACGTTGCACGATGTTTTACTTGCCAGTAGGTCAAGGTCGAGCACATGAGAGCAGCAGGACTTCTACAGCCTCTACCTATTGCAGAGTGGAAGTGGGAGCATATCACCATGGATTTTGTGGTCAGGTTGCCTAAGACTAGAGGTAGCTTGGATTCGATTTGGGTAATCGTAGACCAGTTAATCAAATCCGCTCATTTCTTACCAGTACGGAATTCAGCTTCAGCTGACGAGATTGCTAGACTGTAAGTGCATGAGATTGTACGACAACATGAGGTACCTGTGAGCATCGTTTCTGACTGCGGTTCTCTGTTCACATCCAGATTTTGGGAGGCACTACAGAATACCATGGGCACGCAGTTGGACTTTAGTACAACATATCACCCGCAGTCAGATGGTCAGACGGAGAGAGTCAACCAAGTGCTGGAAGACATGTTGAGAGCATGTGTAATGGACTTTTGTGGTAGTTGGGGAGAACATCTACCTCTAGTAGTGTTTTCTTACAACAACAACTATCACTCAAGCATAGACATGGCTCCGTTTGAAGCTTTGTACGGTAGACTGTGTCGCTCACTTGTCTGTTTGACAGAAGTGAGTGAAGGTAGTATACTTGGACCAGAGCTTGTTCAGCTGACCATCGATACGGTTAAGCTTATTCGGGAGAGATTGATGTCGGCACAGAGTAGATAGAAGATCTACGCAGATTGGAGAAGGATATACCTAGAGGTCGTGGTTGGTGACCACGTGTTTCTTAAGGTTTCACCTATGAATATGCACTTTGGCAAGAAAGGAAAGCTAGCTCCACGATATGTCGGACCCATCGAAGTACTTGAACAAATTGGACGAGTCGCATACCGAGTCGCGTTACCACCACAGCTTGTAGCAGTTCATGATGTATTTCACGTGTCACTGTTATGGAAGTACGAGTTGGACCCTTCACACGTATTGGATTGGAACCAGTTGCAGCTTCATGAGGATGTATCTTATGTGGAGAAACCGATTCGAATCTTGGACCAGAAAGAACAAGTCTTGCGAACCAAGACCATACCTTTGGTGAAGATCCAGTGGGGACATCACGACAAGACTGAAGCTTCTTGGGAGTTAGAGTTGGAGACCCGGAAGCATTATCCACAGCTGTTCACGGATTAAGGTACGTAATTTCGGAGACGAAATTCTTTTAAGACGGGTAGATTGTAAGGACCTAAATCCACTAAAAGGACATCCCATTTACTTTTTAAGTTTTAAAAGAATTTATTTTATATTTTTCTTATTAATTAATCCTATGGTTTATTAGTTAATAAAGATGGAAGTCAGCACAGAGCATACAGAAGAGCTAGGCAGATCGAACAAGGAAAGACCTAGACTTCGCGGTTGGTGACCACGAATTTCTTAAGGTTTCACCTATGAAAGGGGTTATTGATGTTTCAAAATAAGAACACCTCGCAAGTGCATGAGTTCGATTGTAACTCGGCAAGTACAAGGGTATCGTACCCAAAGGATTGAGATGTTTTATTTAATTAAACTACTTAACTTCTATTTAGTTCAAGACAATATTGGTTGATTATTTAAAACTAAGAATTAACTAAATAAAAAAAATTAAATAAAAGTGATTAAAAGTGAGAAAATATTTGGATAGGGAGAGTCTAGGGATTCAAATCCACCACTAACCTCCTAACTATGGACAATCAATTTAACCTAGAGAGTCTGATAAGTTTGCATTCTAATTGAATTTTGACTACAAGTCTCACCAATTACAAGAATGATAATGGAGATTAATTCCCGGCATAACCCATCTTCGATTGGCACAAGATATATACACTAAACTAGGGTTGTAAAACAACTTGTCTTCTGTAGACATGGATTATCTAAAAATCAATCTCACATTCCAATAAATACTACTGCACAACCATCACTAACAAGACTACAAGAATTGAAATTGTTTGAATATTAATTTCTAAGAAGATATACTCTAATAAAAAAAATAAATTCTCAAATGAATTAATTAAAACTCTAAGATCAATTGTTAATAAACAATCCTCTAGATTATGCAATCAATATAAAAGTATCAAAAACTCTAAATAAAACTGAAAACTCCCAAGTTACTTGGCTAAAGTTTCATTGAAACCCTAGAATAAAGTTTAGCCGCTCATGGATGTCGAAGGTGCCGAAGCTTGGACGATATTCATACTTGAAGACCTCGCAACCATTCTTCTTCTTCAATCTCCAATTCACCGCCAAATTCACGTTTTGCTCCAATCAAAAACTACTTTCCCATCCAAAACGACCTCCACTATTTATAATTCACGATCTGCCAAAGCTTGCTCCAAAACGCTCCAAACTTTCTTCCCAAATTCGGTCTCCTGCCAATGCCGTTCTTGATTTGGCCTCCAGCCCTTGCCTTCTAATTTGGTTTCCAGCCAATATGATCTCTCCAAATCGGGTCTCTTCCTCTCTTTCTAAATTCGGCCCTAGTCAAAACTCTCCCAACTCCTCTTTTCTTCTAATTCCAATTTGTTCTCTCTCTCTTTTGAACCTTCTAGATTCGGTTATTTGTCATATTCCAATTTGAATCGAAGATGAGACAATTCCGTCACTTCTCTTTTCTTTTATCTAATTCTTTCTTTTGCCCCCACTAATGTAACCTTTACTTTTTCTCCCCCATTAATTCTTTCTTTTACTTTTTCTCCCACTAATTATTTCTTTTACCCAAATGCCAAAAATAACCTTTTTGTTTAAAAACAAATCTGACTTTTGAATTCATGACGAATTAGGCTGAACCGGGTTCGGTCCACGGATTTGTTCTTCTTGTTTTTCTAATTTTGTTCTTTTTAAGCTCGATCCGACCCGTCCTTAATCGGTATTTCCTCGAACGCTTCCAAACCTACACAATTATAAAAGATGCATTAATTTATTCATTTAATCACCACTCAAGGACTAATAACCATGAATAATAAGCTTAAAGGTGCCAGTACTGCGCACTAATCATGTAATGACCTGAAAAACTTAACTCCAACTAATTAGGGTTAATGATGGAGCAAATCTCAAAATAATTAAAACTAGGTCCACTAATAGCTTAGGGTTATGCTCATTAAACCCCTGACCTTAGAAAATTTGGTTAAGTAAGGAGATAGATAAAATTAGATAGTCAAACTGAAGAATCAGATGATAAATTAGGGATTTGTTAAGATCTAATTAATCTAATAAATTCATTAATTACGCTCGTAGACTTCCGAGATCCAACTCAGCCTTAATAACAAAAGCCCTCTATCGGAAACCGCAAATTCGACTAGACGAGAAATATAGAACCGAAAACCTCATTTAGCCTTTAAGTGAAGACACTATTCACAGACTACATATAAATAGAGCCTTTGGTTAATAAAACACAAATTCACTCATTCTCTCTTCTCTTGGGATTTTGGAGCCATGAAGGATGCTTGGAGCTCAGATCTTCCAAGTTCCGGAATGCGCCGCAACCCAAATCCAATCCTCGCGACTATGCTCCAAGTTGAGTAATCTTCTTTGAACGAGTATTTCAGTTGTGTTTTATGTGTTTGGACCTAGGAGAAGTATTCTTTGCATCATACCCATCTTCTCCTAGGGATTTATACCCTTCTATAAGTGGTATGTGGAACCCAAATCATGAGACTTGTATAAACGTCGTACATGAGGTAAAACCTAGCCCTAAATGTAGAGAAAAAAGGGGGGGAAACCCTAAATCCCTACCGAAGACCCGCTAGAACTAGTATCATACCATGAACGAACCTTCTTGGGAGTGAATCCAAACTCCCGATGAAATTTCAAGCTCAACAGACCTTTCCCCAGCTTCGGCGCACTCGTTGGCGCACCAACGAGGTCGCCAAATCTCAGAGACCAAAATGGGCTCTCGGGAATCGTTGCCGAAGAAACTTAGGAGTACCGAAGTAGGTCGTCGAAGCCTCCCCTAGGCGCACCGAAGGGTCGCCCAAGGACAAAGTGACCAAACCAACTTAACTTCTCGTCTATCGAGACCCATTTGGACCAAACCCCGAGGTGTCAAATCATTTGGCACACTTTCACCTGTTTGGGCACGCCGAAAGGTCGTCGAGTACCCTGTCGAGCCACTCCACAAGGCCAATTGGAGTGATTCCAACGGGAGCACATGTATCTTGACTAGTTACACGTGTCTAGCCTATTTCCAGGTCAATTAGACCTCTGGTGTAAAATCCGACCCCTCGACCCGGAAATCTAGTCGGGCTAGTTGGGCGAAGCAATAGGAATTTTGAGAAAATGGATAAGCATGATTCCCTGACTTTCTATCAGCTTAGCACCATCATAATACACATGTTGGAATAGAGTTGAATGAGTTAGGCATATTGAGATGCCCTTGGTTGTTATATCATGAAAATGAGATTGGATTAGGCACTAGGTTACCTCAAATGTGAGTGAATGGTGAATGGATAATGTGGATGAGTGATTGGTGCTAGAGTGCCTAACGGACCCCTATGTGATTGTAGAAATTGTGTTGTGTTTAATTTCCTGTTAATATTAGTTAGAAAGACTTGTAGCCAGGAATTTAATTGGTATAGGATTTTATATGCTATTAGTAAGTTAGGATATATACTTCGTAATAGGTAGTAAGTTAGGTATATGTATACATATATATTTATACAAATAATCATCGTATTTAGTGAGTAGGTTCTGTACTTCATATTCTTGGTAATTTAGTTATAGGACTATGCCCATATGATTGATTGCGTGAATATATGCCTATGAACTATTTAATGTTGCATTTAATTAAAGGATGTGAATTGAATGTTGCATATGGACTTTCCGCTGTGATAGCCTGGTCTATACCCCTCATGACATAAAGGGTTTAGACTGACACATGGGATGATGACTTAATACTATTTAGTCCCATGAGAGGACACTGGTTGGACCAACCCGAGTGAGCAAACCCACATAGGGAATCTCTTTAGTCTTGAGGTGAGACAATATCCCAAGGATCCGCACGTTGGTGTAAGCTTGGAAGATAGTATGTTATCCCAAGGATCCGCACGTTGGTGTAAGCTTAGGAGACAGCGAGGCCATATATGCCCTCTGTTGGGTTATGAAGATGTATGAATCCCTGAGGGATACCACAGGTGGCTGCAAGTCTTGACCGAGTAGCCCGTGATAAAAAATAAGTGGGGGGATTGAACCTCCTAGGTTGAAAACCCTTAAAACTATGCAGTTCCCATAGAATGGTCCTATGCCATCACCCGTTCTCATGGGGGGATGATTTCAGGTTGCTGGAACACCCCGGATAGAGATCGAGATCATGGGGGATCATACGATATTTCACAACTTAGACAGCTTAACATTTATATATATATTGCATTTCACATATGTGTTGATATTATTGCTAGTGCCACCTGTATGATGCACTTGGCCAAATTCTCATACTTCATAATCCATGCATGTAGGTAGGATCACAGACCATTGAGTATTACTCTGTGAGGATAGGAGAGAATTATTATTGCGTGACACAACTGTACACTACACACACTTATTATAATTATTACATCTTTGTACACGTCTGCACATTTTCTCAAATACTAGAAATTGAGTGAATGCCCTTAATCGAAGGTTTACTCATCCAGGCTTCCAACTTATGGATGTTATTTAATATTTCAGGTTCAGGAGCTTAGGAGCGGCACAAGAAGACTTGGTTTCGGTAGCGTACTCTGATAATAATATGGTATAGTTAGTTAAAAGTAGGATTTACTTCATTTGAAATTTGCTAGTTTAGCACATTAATTATAGTTACTTATATCTTACTATAACTATTAAACTTCCGCTTATGTCTGTTGATCCACCTCCATAGCGATATGGGGTGAAGGTCGCAACTAAATCCGAGAATTCTAAATTTTTGGGTTGATTCGTGACAAATTAGTTATGCGCTTCGGCAAGAAAGGAAAGCTAGCTCCACGATATGTCGGACCCTTTGAAGTACTTGAACGGATTGGACGAGTCGCGTTACCGCCACAACTTGCAGCAGTTCATAATGTATTTCACATGTCACTGTTACGGAAGTACGAGTCGGACCCTTCACACGTATTGGATTGGAACCAGTTACGGCTTCGTGAGGATGTGTCTTATGTGGAGAAACCGATGCGACTTTTGAACCAGAAAGAACAAATCTTGCGAGCCAAGACCATACCTTGGGTGAAGATCCAGTGAGGACATCACGATGAGACTGAAGCTTCTTGGGAGTTAGAGTCGGAGATCCGGGAGCGTTATCCATAGCCGTTCACGGATTAAGGTACGTAATTTCGAGGACGAAATTCTTTTAAGGGAGGTAGGTTGTAAGGACCTAAATCCACTAAAAGGTCATCCCATTTACTTTTAAGTTTTTATAGAATTTATTTTTACATTTTCCTTATTAATTAATTCTTTGGTTTATGAGTTAATAGAGTATTGGGGAAAGTTTATAACTTATCTTCAATTTTGGGGGTCTTAGTGTTATTCAGTGGACTTTGGGGGTGTGTTATAATCTGTATAGAAATTTGAATTGGCGCGCAAGGTGGTGCGTGGAGGTCGTGGGAGTGCAAGTATGGTAATGGGAAGGTGATTAGGGTGAGTTTCCATTCCCATAACCTTAGCCTTCCATTTTCTCCAGACCTTAGAGGATTGAGAAGAGAGAAAGAGAGAGAGACTGAGTTTTAGATCTGAACTGAGATTCAATCCTTTTCTCCATTGCAGCCGAGTGAAAGAGAAGAAGAGGAAGCAAGAGAGAGTTTATGGATTCAAGACAATCTTAGGTAAGTGATTCTAGCAGTA
Source organism: Pachysandra terminalis (assembly GCA_031762675.1). Lineage (NCBI taxonomy): Eukaryota > Viridiplantae > Streptophyta > Magnoliopsida > Buxales > Buxaceae > Pachysandra > Pachysandra terminalis. The sequence goes on from JAUPMG010017356.1 coordinate 8,377, forward strand.
TACTCCTTTTATGAATTTCAGATTTCATTTTGTTCAAGTTCCATCGATTGAATTGATTGATCTAAAATATGTGTCTGTTTTCGATAAAAGTGTTGTTTGATATGTTTAGATTCGTGTTATTGTGTTGTTGGAATGGTTGTGAATCTTTGGGTATGAGAAGATCAGATTCGGGATCAAAAAGATGGGTTTTCAGCAACCCAGAATTTTCCAGATCGCAATGCGGTTGGTAGGCACCGATCCACCAATAAACCTACCAACATAGAGCATGTTTTAGAGTTAAAAGGGGGTTCGGTGGGTACCGGTCCACTGGTAGCTCTACCGACCGACTGTGATCACAATAGATGATCTGTCGGTAGGCACCGGTAAGCCTACCGACAGAGACTTGATTTGAGACCAAAATACCCCATCGGTGGGTACCGATCCACCGGTGACCCTACCGATGAGGCCAACCTAGGGGGTATAGGTGTTGTACTTTGATTGGATTTTCTTAGTGGATGATGTGGGGCTTGTGCCATTGGTTGGAAATTTGTTTTCGGAGTCAAGTTTGACCAGAAGGCTATAGCTTACCTGCGGGGAGTCAACTTGGTACTTCATGATACATTGTAACCATCATTTCACCTTAGAATTGATATTTTGGGGATTGTGATCCATTTGAATTGATAATTGGTTTGTGATTATATTCCATTTGAGAACATGATAGGAAACTTATGATGGTTCACAATCGGATTATCCGCGTGTATAGACGCATGGATAGTTTTTGTTGGAAATCTTCAATTGGAATCTTAGCTAATATGCATACATGCTAGGCTGATATCGATTGTTAAGTGAACCAGGAGGTGGAAATCTATGGATCAACTTTGCGAGGTCTCCGACTAGGTTGACTACATACCTGTGGGGTGAAAGGGCCCACTTAAACTAGAGTAGGACGCTTGCGAGCTCCTATACAGGTTCATTATCCCTTGAGTATTGTACACTCAAGAATTAGTATATGGTGGTCTTCGTACCATGGGTTAGCGTCCCGAATGAAGATGGGGCTTTCCGATAGTCCATGGGGCCTTGGTCCTGAAGTTGTATTGATTTGGAAGCTTTACGTTGAGGACCACTTAACAAGACTTGTTTGCTTAGCTTTCGTTCATTGCACTTCAGCATGATTGTATTGTTTCTATGAATGCATTTCATAATAGAGCATATGTCTGTCTCATTTCATATCATTACATTCATGTTTAAAACACTCATATTATTTCTTATCCATGATACTAACCCTTGTTGATATTTGATTTCCATATGGGGATGGATGATTGTTGATTTACTTATTGGGCCTTCTAGCTCACGCAACCTCTCACGTTGCAAGATGAGAGGAGTGATTGTTGATTGCTGTCCCTTGATTACATTTTTATTGTTTTTATTGGATTGGTACTCCTATGGGAGTTTGGTTGTAATAAACTTATGTTCTAGATTGGATTAGGTATTTTGAGAATTATGTGTAGGTCCGGCTCTTTTGAAGCCATGGACCATTGGATTATGTTGGTAGATTTTTATTTGATTTGTAGTTGACTTCCGCACTCCGATTGAAAATAAAGATATTATTTACTTTTATACTTGTGATTTGATAGCGATTCGCGTTTCATGCATGAAATCCGAAGGTCTCACCTCAAGATCAGTATACCCGCATAGGGATACGTGTCACAAGTTTTGAGGCATGACAATACACCATCTCCTTAAACAGGTCCACCCCATTACCACTGAGATACAACCACGACTTTTTTCCTGAGATACATAAAAGACTTGAAGCTGCCATTGACAAAGCCTTCAAACCCAAATAACTTGCGTTGTATCTGAATCTCCTCTTGGACTACCACCGATGATCGAAGTCGGCTTCTTTGTTTCCTACGCACCATTTGCCATTGATTATCCCCGACTTCATGGAGGAGAACGTCATGAAGCGACCTGGAGCTAGCCGCAACCGCACTAGCAAGAGTTCGCCCTTCTGCTCCTTGACCAGTATCAATTGCAACGCCAGCGATTTCTCCTTCAACACGAGAGTCAGGCTTCTCCAAACCACCTGAAACTTTCTGTACTTTTCTCCACACTCTTCTCCTCGCCATTATCCCTGCTGAATTTAGTTGTAGCAGCAGTTTTCAGCCATAACACAGCTGGATTTAGCAGAGATGATTTCCCCTCTGGTTTTGTTTCTGCTTCTGGAACCTCTTATCAGGTCAGCTACTTCTTCCATCATAATCATTAAATGCTTTGAAATAAAGATTAACTCTTTCTTTTCATAGTTAATTAATTAACATACAATATTTGTTTTCCGTTTTTCTTCAATTTTATTATTATTTTTTAATATTTTTCAAGTTGTTTTATATTTCTTTGAAGTTTTTTATTTCTTATAATAATTTAACATACTATTTAGGTACAATTTATGTCAAATTTTTGTTTGCACACTTTTACTATTTAATGTATTACTTGGGGATTCTTATGTGCTATTAAATATTAGTAAATGTAATTTTTGGTATTTTTTCATCTAAAAGAACCAAATAAATATAAATATTTTCCAAAACAAAAATTAATGATACCCATATTAAACATCATATATTAAATCCGTAGTATTTGCATAAGCAAGGTTTGCCAATGTCGATGTCGCCTGACATATCGCTAGGTGGCCTAGGCGATATGTCGGCGAAATGCTGCCGACATGGGAAAAAAAGGGAAAACCTCGGGGGAAAATGTTGAAAAACAATAGGTTGTTGATGTATTTTTTGCCCCAAACTTTAAACATGCCTAATTAAGGCCTAGATACATCTAAAAACATCAAAAAATGCAAAAACAAATGCTTCATATCAAAAGTAATTACTTGAGGGGGTTTAACTTACACGTTGTCAGGTTTGTAAGCTGTAAAAAAGATGTTATATGTAATTAAGCCAAACTAAAAGTGAATGTAAGTCGAACTAAAAGATACATAAAACTAGAAATCAAGTGTTATATCAACGAGGGAAAAAATGAAAATCTGAATGAAATGATGAGAAAATTTAGGGAAATGTGAGGTTTTTTATGGGTTTTCCCTCATGCCTTAAAGAACCCTAATTAGTGTCTAAATACATTATAATACATCAAAAAATGCAAAAAAACAAATGTCTACATATCAAGGGACATTACTTTAGGGAGGTTCTCTTACTCGTTGTGGATGTGCAAGCTCTGTAAAAATTGATGTGATATGATATACTTAAGCATATCCTCATACATTGCATATCTCACAACTAAAAGTATATGAAAATAAGCAAATAAAATACATACCATACCAATTTTAAATCATAATTTCAAATTTTTATAATCTATTTTTTTTCGCAGAATAGTTAAACAGTTTCATAGTTAATATTTATTAACATACAATATTTATTTCAATTACTTTAATTTTTTTCAAAAAGAAAATTAAAAAATTCCCCTGTGTCGCCACATGTTGCAGACATGTAGCCTACACATGCCCATGTGAGAGACATGGGGAAATATAAAAAAAAAAAAAAATTGAAATCTTTTCCATGTTGCCTCGTGACGTTGACATGTCACCCATGTCGCACGAAACCAGGATAAAATCGATTTATACCCTGGCTTCTTGTCCCCCAACTCCAAATCGGCCACATGTCGCTGACATTGCAAATACTGTGCACAAGAATTAAGAAGGAACTATGCACAAGAATTAAGATGGAAAAATAAAAAATAGATTTTACCTTCAACCCTTGAAGAAATGCTTGAATCTCCACAAAAGCTTCAAGAATTTGCTATAATGTAGTTAGAGTTGTGTTTCAAACACAAATCTCGCTTGAAAAAGAAGAGAATTGGGAAAAAAAACTTCAAATTTCAAAGAATGGGAGTAGAAATGAGGATTTCCCTCGAAATGTCGTAGGTTTCGTGCGACATTTCGAGCGAAATCCCTAGTTAAGTGTTGTCTAGTATGAACTTCGTCTTGAATTTCTCTTTCAATTATTTCACATCTATTTATGGTCACTAGGTCTTGCAACCATCTCTCAGACTTTTAGAGATGTCCACCAACTCATGGCATAAGCCAAATATTTCACTTTTTATTCTTTTGGGGTTCATTTACGATCAAACATATAGCTTTAGCCAATCTAGAAACAAATCTGTATCTAGTTTCTGTGGAGGTTCATATTGCTCAGATTTCTTCTCGCTTGTCTATGGGGAACCTTCGTTTGGTCCTTACAAAAATTAAAGGTAGCCACCTTTTCTCCCATTACATTAAGCTTGAGAGGTATTTAATTTCTCACTTCTACTTGGCTAACTAAATGAACTAGTTTCATACCTTTAAGCCCCTTTTGCATATTCTTCTTGGAAGCTTCAAGGGTTCGCTTTTATCTTTCTCAAAGAACGTTCGAGCCCATCCATGCAATTATAAAAATGAGATACCACTTATTCCATGTGAGATATGTGACTGGTAATCTTCGTTGTTCACCATCCTTTTGTCACCAAGTACTCTTCGATTAAAACAATGGTATCAAGCACATGGTTCAGATGCTAAACCAATTTAAGACAGTTTTGCACAAAGGTGGGATTGATGGAGAATAGCATCAGAAGCTCTTTTTGAATTTGTGTTGAATATTTCATTGGATTGAATGCAAGTCACCTTAGAGGAACATCAAGATATTAATGGTTCTAACCCAAATTTAGTGCTGGAACATCAGTTAAACCATTTAACAGCTTCTCTTAATTAGAAAAGGAAGCCACTTACGGTAGGATGTCCCCCACTGATGACCACAGTGGAATATTTGAATACTTTTTCACAATTCCCTTTTTTTTAATTCAAATTCTAACTTAAGCATCATTGCGTGCAGTTTTCAAGTATCTGAATGCACACTTCTTCACTGTTCTACCATGTATCACCATACAATGCTTGCCCTAATCACAATCTATGATTATTCAAAAGTATTCTTATGTTAGTGTTCCTTAAAGCTGTGTTTGGAAGCTTGGATCTTGAGAGAAAGAAAAGGAAATGGTGGAGAAAGGAATTTCTTCTATTTGGTTAAAAAAGAAGAGTTGGGGATATAAATTTGGAAAGAAATAATTTGAAATTTTTTCTCTTTGGGGATCAAAATCTCTCTCCCAAAAGATAGAGATTTTGAAAGAAAAGAAAGGTGGAGAGTGAAGGATGAAGAAACTAATTACCACTCAAATCTCTCTATCTCTCTTCTACTACTAAAAGACAAAGCACACAAATGACAAAGAAGAGTGGAGAAACTACTGTTTTCTCTTTCTGTTCAAAGCAGCTTACAAAGCCTGAATATACAGACAAACAAAAGAGTAACGTGCAAACTTTTCTTCTACTATGCATTCAACAACAAAAACACTTTTCTAAATTTAAAACTTCAGTTTAGAACTGAAGCATCACAAACGTTTAGGAAAACCAAACCTCACAATAGTTTAGGAATACCAAACACTTCTACCGGTTTTGATTTGTTGATCTTCCAACACGCCCCATCAAATTAAAACCGTTCTCATGCCAAATATTTGCTACTTGTTCAGTAGTGTTGCAATACTGGAGCTCTATTGTCTTCTGCTTCACATGGTCTCTGAGAAAGTGGAACCTAGTGTCAATGTGTTTGCTCCTTCCATGTTGCACTAGATTCTTGGCTAGCTTTATAGCTGATATATTATCCACGTAAATCACAGTCGGTTCTTCTTGTGGATATTCCAGTTCCTTCAAGAGATTCCTTAACCATATAGCTTCACACACAGTAGACGAAGTTGCCACATACTCCGCTTCACAGGTAGAAAAAGCTACAATTCCTTGTTTCTTGGATGTCCAAGAAAATGTTGTAGAACCAAGATAAAACATGTTGTGCTGGAACCATAGATCTAGATTGATAATGGCAAAGAAGCAAGAAACAAAATAGAGAAATAACAAAGATCACACAAACACACAAACGATTTGCGTGGTTCGGCACGAAGCCTACGTCCACGAGCTAAGATTAGAGGAAGATTTCATTATGAAGGAAAAAATGAGGAGATTACAGAATGAGCTCTCTATCTCTCAAAACCCTAATATCAAAGACCCCATATTAACTCGAACCGGGTCGGGTCAGAACCCACCATGATTCGGGTCGGTCGGCCGAGGATGGATCAGCGGGTCATCCACTGGGTCTAAATTCGAGACACCCACATAACAAAACACATAGCCAGTAGTACTTTTCCTCTCATCTTGGTCACCTCCCCAATCACCATCTGAATATCCAACTAATTTTGCTTCATCACCATAGGCATATAATAAACCAAGATTCAAAGTGCCTTAGATGTACCTTAGGATCCTTTTTGCAGCTAACCAATGAGTCCATTGGTGTCTCCATGTATCGACTCACAAGTTCAACTCCATAGACAAAATCTGGCCTTGTGATTGTCCAGTACCTCAAACTTCCACCCAAACTCTTGTAAAGAGTTGGCTCAATGGCTTGACCATATTCTTCTTTTGATAACTTTGTGCTTGCTGTGACTGGGGTATTCACAAAGTTGCAACTATCCATCTTGAATTTCTCTAAAATCTCCCTCATGTACTTCTTTTGGGATATGAAAATTCTATCATGTTGTTGCTTTACTTCTAACCCAAGGAAGTAGGACATCAGCCCATTGTCTGTCATCTCGAATTCCTTAAACATTGATTGCTTGAATTCCTTGAACATTTCACTACTATTTCCTATGTATAACAGATCATCCACATACAAGCAAATAATAAGAAATTCACCTCGATAGTTTTTCTTCATTTTAACAGCATGCTCATATGGACATTTGGTGAAGCCGTCCTGATGAAGGTAACTATCGATGCGTGCGTTCCAAGCTCTTGGTGCCTGCTTTAAGCCATATAACTATAATAACACAAACTAAAATAATAGGATTAATATGTAATTAATATAAATATAGGGGTTAATTTAAAATTTTAGTAAGTTAGCTACAG
>JAUPMG010017377.1:0-15331 GCA_031762675.1 Pachysandra terminalis
GTTGTTGCTTAGAATGTTAGAAATTTATTCTAGGCGTATTAGTTACTTATATCTTACTAGAACTGCTCAGGACTTCCACTTATGATTTGATTGTTGTGTTGCCACTCTCATAGAAATACGAGGTGAAGGTGACGCTTGGACTGGATTACCCGTGTAATTGGAAAAATCTGGTTCGGGTCGTTACAACTTGTTCACGCCATGGCCCATTTTTGACATTCTAGAGGTCTGGAAATGCCTAAACTTGTATGAATGAATCATCGGCATAGAATGCGATGGCCAAACTAAGAATCGTGCTGGCACAACATGACCAAAGTTATGAATAATTGGTTAAATAACTTACTAATTATGTGTATGTGATTTGCAAGAGTTTGTTATAGAGGAGATCTCCGTCTTGGGCGAGAGTAGATCAGGGGGGTTTCTAGCGTCCTTAAGGTGTGGCGAATACGAGCATGAGAATCGTTGGCGGCAGAGCCGAACGTTGGCATGTTGACCTATGGTTTGACAAAGTAGAGTGACAACGAGATGTGGTATTTTGAGTTGCAATAAATAAATTACCATTAATGAGAGAGTATTTAATTGACCGTTACGACAGACATTAATTCAGCCGTCATGTATTAATATGGTTGTTACCATGTTAATGAGGAAAATTAATGTGTTGCAGTTACAATTAAGAAGGATGGTGACACTTGTCACGCCCTAGATCCCGTGGCACGAATCCCTATGTGAGTTGCACGGATCACGAGGTGAGACCTTCGGGTTTCTAACTGTGGAACACAGATCACCAAAACGAATCAACAATAATAAAAGTAATATTAACTACTCTTATTAAACCATCAGAGTGCGGAAGCGAAAAATATAAATTAATCAAAACCATGGCTTCAGAAGAGCCGAAATCCCATCATACCATAGAAAACTAATAACAAACTCAATCATTTTACATCAAATTAAATATGTTCTAGTAAAACAAAAAGTACTAAGACTGAAGTGAATCACACAACAGCGTCTAGCTCATTCTCATCCTCATTCTACCTCAACCTGCAACATAAAAAGTTGCGTGAGCTTGGAATGCCCATTAAGAATCAATTCTGTCATCCATCCTCATGGAATACCGTTAGTCAAAGACCTCTTATAGTAACCATACGATACAATCAAAAGGGGAAGAAATGTAATCATATCATAGTTGAATAGTGAGAACAGCAAGCATAAAAAGGATAATAATCACAATAAGGATGAGATGAATGAATGCACATGCACCAAGATGATCAACAAAATTAATACAACACGCATAGTATGAATGCAAACTAATGCACTTCCTAGTCCGGTGATCAGTTGGTTCCAAGTTACCTTGGCATCCACTTTACTATAGCTGGATGACAATCTCTTATCATGTAATAACAATTACAGGGCATCATTTTAATATAGCTGAATACTATTCTCTTAATGTAATAACCCAACAAAAATAATAGGGTTAATGTGTAAATAATATAAAATTAGGGTTTAACTTAAAATATTAGTAATTAGCTATTATGTTTGACTTTTGACCGGTTGTGATTGGTGGATTGTACCAATAGAAAAACTAGGTGCATCACACACAATCATAACTTCTAAAGTTATGACATGTGGCTAGGATCTTGTAGGAATATTTAAATATGAAATCAATGGTTAGTATCTTGTAGGAGCTTCCAATCTCCAATTAATGGATAAGATTTAATATGAGGAACTAGCTAATTAAGAATAAGAGACTAAGTAAAGGTAAAAGAATTAGTAAGATTAAAGATTAAAAGCTAATAGTAATAAAGCTAGGATTCTGAAATCTAAATCAATGGCTAGGCTTTCGTAGGAACATTTACTTCATAATCAATGGCTAAGATTAAAAGCTAATAATTAGAAACCCGCATGGGATGGAATTAAAGGAAAAGCTTCTAGAAAATAAATTTATTTAAATTAAATCTAAGCTTCTAAAAACAGAATTAAAGGGAGTCAATACTAGAAACTAACCCACATGGGCTGGGAAATCCATCTAAGGGATAAGATTAAAAGTTAATAGTTTCTAATAAGATAGTCTCCAAGTGTCTATATAAACACAAGATCATTAGGAGGTTAATTCATTGCTTGAAGAAGAAGAAGATCAAGAGGTGTAACTTCCTACACCAACCTTCAAACTCAAGGTAATTATTCAAGGATAACTTTATTTATGATTTAAATAGGAGTCAAGGTTACTATCATTGTGTATGAAGTATTTTTACTTATTTTTCAAGTTTAATGGTAGGATATGATAAGTGTTGATTCAATTGTGTTTTATAATATTTATTTATTGGGTTTTGTTAGGAATTCAAATTTAAGGGGGGTTACTTAACCATGTTTTATGATTAGAGTTGTAAAGGAGACAACATTAGGTAAAACTGCCCAAATCGCGATGTTTGGCAGCCTCCTCGGTGTGTCGAATAGTACATTGAATTCCAAATACCCTCCAAAGTTATATTTTTAGATTCCCCTGCTTGTTAGGAGCACAACAAAATAAATTTGAGGCGATTCCGATAAGTGTACACAAAGTTATGGCTAAATTACCGATGAGATGTCAAAACTGTCAAGTCCCTCTTTTGTTCACTGAGACCCTACTCGGCGTGCCGAAAGCACACCGAATGTCACAGTAGACTTTTTAAGTCCCTGTATCTATTACCGAGACCCATCTCGGCGCACCAAAGGTACGCTCAGCCAAGCCCCGAGACCCTCGGCGGACTCACAAGAGACCCTAGGTGAACCGAAAATTTTCAAAGTGCTCTGATTGTTATGAAATTTCAAATACATGCTTATTTTGACCTAACTAGACTGATTTTGATATTATTTTTTCTAAATTATAATTAGTTCATATACTTGCTTCTTTATGGACCTATTGGCTATGTTTGATAAACATGTGATATTTTGATATACCTCATATTGCTTGCTTATTCATTGTCCAGCGTGTTAGTTAGTCTTATTGCATATTGTACACATGATTTACATGCTTAGTTAATGCGCACATTCTCACTTGCACAGCATTATGCTTCATGACCTTGATTGGGTCTGAATGCCATACCCTTAACATGATTCCATACTTCTGGAATTCATGATGATCATGAGAGTATTATGATCTAGAAATCATAATAGTTTAGGAGACTTGTATTTCTGGAGTTGAGGGACTAGCTATCCCAATATGCCTATTTTGATTCTTGTCTTACGAGACGAATGCCCGTCTTATTGGATGGATGACCGAGTGAAATTATGTTAGTAGATTTGTTTATATATAACTCACAAAGAACATTCGACATTAGTGGGGCCTTGGGATTTGTCCCCAGGATCGGAAATAAAGTGAGGAAATTGGGACTTCTGGGTTGCAAATCCTTAAAACTATGATGCGCACATATAATAACCCCTATTCTGGTTGTGTATTCGGGAGATGATATTCATCTTGTTTAGCCAGGGGTTTGATCGGGTGTGAAACATACATTAAACGAATACTATACATCTTGCATTGCATATTAGACTTGTTTATTTAGATCACACGTAGTGATTATACTTACTAGGTGCACAACATGTATTAATAATTGAACCGGTCTCACGCATTGCGTATTTCATCATATTGCATCTTATACATTGTTCATATCACATATTTATTGCATACTGATCACATATCACATATTTATTGCGTATCGATCACATATCACATGATTCACTTGTTTATTTGTTCATATGGATTACCTTTGAAGAGTGGCATTGTCCCTACTTCAATCATAAACATTGTTAGACTTGTTACTTACTAAGCTACTGTAGCTTACGCCTTTGAGCATAACATTTTCAGGACCTATAGATGATGGACGTGAGGACCAAGATGGTGGACAAGGATGTTTTGAAGAGATTAGTTATTATTAGGACTTTACTTGATGATTTTAGTAGAACTTGTATTAGGGTTTATTTGATGTAATTCAGTATTTATTTTGATAGTTAATAGGGATTGATTTGAAGCATGAGACTAAGGATTTTATTTCATTTTTCGCTACTATGTTATGATTGTTTTGGATGTAATAGCCATACTTTGACTATATTTTCAATATTATATAAAATTTTCAGATTTTACTTAATAAATTTGGCTATGTATCGTTTATCCACTCCCATCTGGATATGGGGTGAGAGTTACAACTAAATTTAGGGACCCCAATGAGATCTCTAGGTTTGGTTTGTGACACTTAAGTCTCACGTGTACATCGCGGTTTTGTAGGATTTTCAACCTACCGGGCTCAATTCTCGTAACTATTTCTCGTATTTTTCCTCATGCATAGCAATGCATGGATGGGTCTTTCTAGGACTGTTCACCATAACTCATAGGAATCCTACAATTCCACATCCCGAACTCACATAACATTTCACATTCTCCAAATATGTATGCAACCATCAAGTTAGGATTCCAATAATAATCCCCATTAGAAACTATCTGCGCCCCCATACACACAGATAATCAGCCGGTGGCCATCATAAGTATCCTAGTCATCACTCAGTAGGCTTACCAGTGACAATACCCTTTAGAAGCTGTTCGTGCGCCCATACACACGAAAAACCTGCTGGATATCATCACGTGCATCCTTTACACAAAACACTTACTTAATGTGTCATCAATTTATAATATGAATACCTTAACTTCAAACACACCAAAGAATCTCAATTCCTTCATAACATAACTCTACCGAGATATGTATACCAAATTCTAATCATTAGGGTCAAAAACTCCAAATTAGATTCCCATCGGCAACATGGCCGGTGTGCCGGTGCCTAATGTGGGGTTATCTCAGTGCAATTTAGGTCCTTGTTAGCAACACAGTGGGTGTACATGTGCCTGCCGACGGACCACACTCTGTGTATATTTAGACACTATCGGCAGGGTGACCGGTGTATCGGACCTGCCGACGGATCATAGGAACTGAATCTCAAATTCGTCCCGAAAGTTCCCAAACTTGAAACCTGTAGTGACCCTGACCCTATCATTTAATTATGAAGTTAAATGATCATCGAATCTTAATTGAACCTTAGGGTTGATTGTAAGAAGAATAGCCGAATCAGACTAATTTGTAATTCTGGAAAGTAATTGGTTCAAGTATGTAATTAAATAAACTCCAATTCCAATTAAACTGAACCTTTAATTAGAACCAAATCTGAACCGGGCTATTGGGCTGGACTTAGACCCAATTTGAGACCCAATTAAAGATCAGATAATTAAGTAATTAAAAACAAGTAAAAAGGTTAAAGCCGGAAATCAGAAATCAATTTGAGCTGGACGATTTCTCCATTAGGGAGGATCTAGATTTGAAACTTAAAATTCAAACTAAGAAAGATAAATTAGAACCTTCCTTTTTATCTTAAAACTCCCCAAAACAAGGAGGTGTGAGAGAAGGAAATAGTCTCTCCTTGCTCCACGCGTCCAAAAAGAGAAAGAGAGAGAAGGGAAAGCTTCACATTGTTCCACATGTCCAAAGGAGAGGTGAGAGAATAGAAGAAGAAGAAGAAGAAGAAGAAGAAGAAGAAGAAGAGAAGAAATTATGGGAGAAGAAGAGAAAAACCAGAAAACCCTAGAGAAGAAGATGAGGATGGAGAAGAGAAACAAGACGGAAGAACCCTAATAAAACAACATCTTAAAAGGCAGGCGAAACTAGATGAGGAGAGGGACTACTACTAGGCTGAGAGGTAGGGATTCTCCATTGATTATATAACAGTTATGTTCATAGGATTATTTTAATGCTATAGATATTATATTAGGAAGATGTGTGTGATTTCATATTGAATATCATCAGCATGATCTTATTGAAATCTTAAGCTTTATTCGAATCTGTTATCATGATAAACATGTGATCTATGAATTTATCCAATATCTATGATTTGAATAACATGATGATGTTAATATACTTGTTAATCCTATTACAAGATCTGAACAACATTAAATTCCAGATTTGAATGTTAGCATGATTTGATAGAATATTATGATTTAATGGCTACTTTATGTTAGATTTTGTGGTATGATCATTGTCTGATTTATATGTTGATTGTTTTATGTTGAGAACTTAGAGATGCAAGTGAAACCTAGAGATCACTAAATAAAAATTTGATTATCATTGTGATTTGAAGTGATTAGTATTAGATTGAATATGAAGATTAGAGTAATATTAATCTGTTAATTAAATAAGAAATTTTGATGGCAAAAGGTGTGAATTTAGGAATTATTAGAAGAGGAATAAAAAACCTACAAAACCTCGAAATCTGGGCCGGAATAGACTTCGGTAGATCCTTCGGTACGTACCGAACATCTACCGAGAGAGCCCCAGCTCTTTGGACAATGTACCGAACCTTGGCACTTGCCGAGGGATGTACTGAGACCCTCGGCAGGTACCGAGACATCTACCGACAGAGTACCAACTCTCAGGACAATCTACCGAGTCTTAGCAGATGCCGAGACATGTATCGAGAACTCTCGGTAGGACCCTCGGTAGATACCGAGTATCTACCGAGCATCAATTGAGGTGAAAATTCTCGGAAAGCTCCCTGAGGTGATTTGGAACACTGGTGTATGCTTGGTTTGGGTGCTAAATACTCGTACAGGATCTGCAACCATTTGCTTAAAATGTCTAGTTGGTAGCTTAATTGGCAGCCTGTAGGGTAATTTGATTAGTGATTGTTGTATGATGCTTTGTTGACTACTAGGATCTCAGATCCTAACTTGGAATGTGTGTGAGGGCATGTTGGACATCCTTGTTGTGTGATGGTCCTATGGCTAGGCCATGTGGACTGTGATTGGCGTGAGTGGTACCGAGGGTATCCACTGGAGTCAATGTGGTTGACTGACTTGTGTGCTATATGAAAATGTTGTGTGTGACGCTGAGAGCATCTTTAAGTCAATGAGATTTTCTTGTTTGATTTTTGCATGATTGTGTTATGTGTGATGCTGGGAGCATCCCCAGGTCAATGGGATTGATCTGGTGTTACGTATGCTTGATTGTGATTGACTGGTGAATTTAGCCATGGGTGTAAGTCCCTAAAGTTGAATGGAGCATGTGGTGGATTCTAACCGTGGGTGCAAGTCCCAAAAAGGTGATGGCCAATACTGGTAGGGTTCCCGCCGTGAGTGAAAGTCCCTAAAATTGGGTGGTCATAAATGGAGCATTCTCCATGGGTGCAAGTCCCTAAAGAATGACTGATTAATTGATTGTTTGATCATTGCATTTGCATCATCTGCATTCATAATCATCATTTCATCCCATCACTCATCATTATGCATTTATTGTTTGAAGTGAATGTTTGAGAGCAATGATTGAAGTGAATGTGTGTGAGAAGCATGGTGGGACCATGTGGACTGGTCGTATGGAATGGTGTAATCTACCGTGGGTGTAAGTCCCTAAAAGATTGGATTTGTTGCACATGATGGGATCATGTGGACAAGGTTTGATAGCATGGTGGGACCATGTGGATTGTGGTTGAAACATGGTGGGACCATATGATGTGACTATCAATGCATTATGGGATCATGTAGGTTGTGTATGAACATGGTGGGACCATGCGGGATAAGTGTTTGTAGCAAAGTGGGACTATGTGGGTTGCTTGTTGTAGCGTAGTGGGACTATGTGGTACAATTGTTTGAGCATGATGGGATCATGTGGATTAGGTTCAATGCATAGTGGGACCATGTAGAGTTAATTATTAATACTTGATGAGATCATATGTTAATGAAATTAATGGTATTGTAATTATGAGATCGATATGTATGTTTGTGTTTATCTAATATAATGGCTATGTGACATGTAATCAAAAGAATAATGTGATCACCGAATCATTTATGTCAGATGATATACACGAAATTGAGAATATTATGATGCATGAGTATGCTTAAACCCTGGGAGTGAACTACTTACTTGTTGGGTGAAGATGAATGAATTAATTTGTGTTATTATATTTCTATGAAAATAGTTGCTGTATTTTCTTTGGATTTTCTCTACTGGGCTTTGCTCAACCTATATTTTTATAGGTGAATAGTTCGAGTAGTTTGCGGGTTGGAAGAGAATCAAATCTTTAGAATATGCTTTTATTGTTTTTAGTAGAACATAGAGATAATGAGAGTTTGATTCATTTTATTTGGTTTGACCCCATGGGGGCATAAACCTGTAATAAGATAGTTGGGTTTAATTTGGAATAATTCTAACTTAGTCTGTTTGGATTAAGTTAATGATTGAATGGTTTAATTTAATAAGACTTTCGTTGATTTTTATTGTCAACTCTGATCAACCATGATATGGTTATGTGATATGAATGGCTATCCACATCCATGGTTTTTGATCCGAAGGTCATTCCCTTGTAAAATCCTCGAGATCCTATATCTCGGATTTGGGGCGTGACAAAACCTCAAACCCGGTTCAATCCAATATCATGTAGAAGAAATACTACTATTAAAATCATCATTAAACAGAATCAAAACATATTAAATCATGATTTACACCAAATCAAGGAATAAAACCTACATTTATCATCACATATAATTTCTATCACCGATCTCACGTAAATCAATTTGGAATCATGTAAGAACGAGGATAAATGTCATTCAATCCACAATCGAATAAAAAACAACTCAATATTTTGAAAATCATCAAACTCACACGACAAAATCATGCTTTCAGAAATCATACCCACGAGTTATAGATTCATGCATTCAAATCAAAAGACAACCATGAGAACTATACAAAAAATGGTATTTACATTAATTGCTATTCATAAATTATGCTGGGATCTACTTCTTCTCTTCTTCCTCCTTTCCTCTTTCTCTTCTTCTTATTTTCCTCTTCTTCCTCTCCTTTGGATGGATGGCTAGGGTTTCTAGTTCCCCCTTGCTAATCTCTTTTCTCTCTCTTAACCCACAAGACTTCCCTATTATGCTTTCTACACGTATGAGAAGGTGAGGGAGAAGTTATAGCAACTTTCCCTTCCTTCCCTCCTACTTTCTAAACCTACTATCACACGCACCATATGCGCTTCAATTTGAATTACAAGTTTTATAATTTCTGATTGTTCCCCATAAAGTCTTCTAATTACACATAAACCCCAACTTAGTTATTTGATTCAATAATTAATCCAATGTTCAAATTAACCTATGAATCAACACCATATATTACAGGAAAATTACCAATTAATTCCTATAAAACCCCTTTTAATTATTTTCATTATTTAACTCTATTAAATAATCATATCTTAATTACTATCATTAATTTTCTGGATTCGGGTCACTACAGTCTTCCCCCTTTAGGAAATTTCGTCCCCGAAATTAATCGCACTAGATATGTAGAATTCCCAATCCAATCGCACTAGATATGTAGAATTCCCAATCCTATTGTCAATTATGCTTGGTTATGATATTCCTAATTTAATACAATTCGAGCATACCACACAAAACAATCATATCATATTTATTTCATGCAATAAAAAGTGAATCAAAAATTAAACATGTGTGTGCATTGCATACCTTCAATCACTCTGTTACCTACCCCACTATCATACTCATCGGTCTCCCCAATTAGGACATTGACTTTCCCTTGTTGGGGTGGTAGTGTTACATTACTAGCCATAGTGCCAACAAGAGCTGGTACTTCTACTAGTCTCGATTTCTTGTCGACACCTTGCTCTCCATCTAGGTCTATAGGCCTATGAGTTTTCCCCTTATCCCGCTTACTCTTCTTCTCGTCTTGTTCTTGGCGATATCGATCATTGTCTTTCTCCACCATCCTCGCACATTCTAGAACATCCGAGTATGTCTTAAACCGTTGGGGTACTACCCTTGACCTAATCAACGGTCTCAAGACCTCTTTGAACTTGGCAGCCTAGTTAGCTTCATCCGCGATCATGTGAGGTGCAAACCTCGACATCATTGCGAATTGAACCTCATACTATGCAACCGTGAGTGAGCCCTACTCCAACCTCATGAACTCGGAAGCCATCTGCCTCCTGTAACTGCTTGGAAGGTAAGTATCTAGGAACTGACTCCTAAATGTCTCCCACGTCATCACCGCCTCCATATTCCTTTCCACCATGTCCCACCAGTGGAGTGCCTTGCCCTTCAGCGTGAATGTGGCTAAGGACACCCTCTGGTCATCAGGACATCACATGGCCCTGAAAACTCTCTCAACATCTAGTAACCAGTCCTGAGCCTGATGCGGCTCACTCATACCCTCAAAAGTTGGTGGAGTAAGTTTCTTGAACTTCTCCAACCACATCACCGATGTCCCCACAGCTTCTCTCTGACCAGCCCTGGCCTGTCTCTCCATCTGATCCCTCTGGAGAGTTTCCACGTCTCCAAGAATCTGGTAAACTCCGGCCAACTGAGGATCAGTGTCAACCCTAGCCTTAGAAGATGACCCCTCACCTGTAGCAACTCTCCTCCTTCCAGCCATCTACAAACCCAAAGCAAACATTAAGTCTTCTAATCTACTACCCCGCGTCCTAATGTTCTCATAAATAAGCAATCATAAAAGTATGGCAAACAAGCATGTTATGCACACAACACACAATTGCACCCTTGTGAATCCTAATGTTCTCCTTTATATTCTCTTAACCCTAGGTAACCTAACCTAGAGCTCTGATACCAATCTGTCATGCCTTGGATCCTGCAGCACAAATCCCTATGCAAGTAGCATAGATCACGAGGTAAGACATTCGCATTCCACGGTTGGGAATTCGAAGGTCTCACCTCTTGATCAGTGCCACCCACATAGGGATTCATGCCACGAGATCCGGGGCATGAAAACATTTGTCACCATCCTAGAGATTCTCTTGGCCTATATAACGCCTAGGAGAGCTTAGGCTAAAGGGAGAAAACAAGTGTTGGAGGGAGAAGGCTATTGTCATTTCTTATTGTGCTCCATACTTAGCTCCAGACTTGGGAAATCTCTGTAAAGATTCTCCAGTATACTTGAGAGAGAGAGATTCTTCGATATATTTGAGAGAGATAAAGTAGTTGGGAAGACTTGTAAGACAACTTTTGAGGTGACATCAGTCCGGACTAGAGCATCTCCCTTCGTCAGGTCATAGCCGCAACCTACCTTCCACACCTTCTCGACCCGCTCCCCCATTCTCGGTTCAAGAAAATGTCTTGAAAGCAACCATATTGTAATAACCCAAACTAAAATAATAGGTTTAATGTATAATTAATAAAAGAATATGGAGTAGTTTAAAATTTTAGTAAATTAGCTCATTAGTTTGACTTTGAATTATTGTGATTGGTGCGTTGGAAGGTAGGAAATTAAGTGCATCACACACAATCATATCTCTCATAAGTTATAATGAAGGGATAGGTTTTCGTAGGAATACTTAATCTAATTTAATGGCTGAAAATTAATAGGAGATATACTAATTACAACTTAACTAGGATTCAAATTACAAAGATAATTAATTATTAGTTTAACTAAGACTAGCTAGACCACTAATTCAATGGCTGAGATTTAGATAAGGATGATACTAGTCCTAATTAAGATAGGATTGTGTAATTAAAAGAGGATAAATATTAGTTCAACAAAAACAAGGATTCTTAATTTAATGGCTAGGATCTAACTAATCTAATCTAAGGGTAGAGAATGAATACTAAATCGAGACTAACTAGAACTCCTAGATTAATACAAACTAAGACCAGAAAACTATATAAGCACAATAGATTGGATGTATGGAGGATAATTCATAAGAGAAGAGAGTGAGAAGAAGAGGTACAACAACAAGGAAGCTTAGATTGCAGAAGTTTAGACTTGAAGAGGAAGAAGAAGGTATTCTACCCAACTCCAATCAAGAATTCAAGGTAAGTATTCAAGTAAAACTTTATTTTCGATATGAACTAGGTATATAGTTATATTCCTTGAGTATGACACAGCATATCAAATATAATTCTCTTTCTTCTACTTCTTCTTAATAAAAACATGATAAAAAGCATTATTTTTCGGGTTTGAATACCATGCCATGATCAAGGTAAGCTGTATATTATTTGTGATTTAAAACATTATGTTTGGTTCAGAATTTGAATTAATGGTGTGTGTTTTGATAAATTATTGCTCAAAAAGGACTCATGTATATTTTCTCATGATTTTCTAAGGATATCCCATGTGTCGGCAGACTATCAGTATACCGGTAGTATGCCAACCACACTTCTGGGTTACATCGACAGCCTATCAGTATACTGAAAGGTTTGCCGACCACCAAAGTTGAATTTTTTGGTTACTGGTTGAAGTGTCGAGGGAGGTTCGGCATACCTTTCAGAATGCTGACCCTCTGAGAAATAAATCATGTGTTACTGTCCAAGGTGCCGAGAATTTTTGGTATACCGAAGGGTGTGCCGAAAATCCCAGGCAGCCTAGAGTTTTTATGAAATTTTGTAAGCATGTTTCTAAGACCTCATTGAGTCTGTGTGTGATATTAGAATTGAATTTTGATGAATATTTTGCATCTGTGACTTACTGAGGAAGATTTGCTATATTTGCCCAACATGTGAAATTTTAATTCGTATTGTTTTCACCCCATAACTCATCATGATCATATTTTATAGCTTGAATTACACTTGTTCTTATACACAATTGATTGGTTAGTTAATTGCACATGTTCGCCAAATTTGATTCTTGTCTTGCGAGGTTGACTCTACCTACTGGTAAGGGAGATTCTGGGGTTCAGTGTCCATGCTGGCATATCCTTGTGGGCGAGCCCAAGAGTGACTGGCAGGCTACAAGAATGCTAGCATGATGGCCTGGTACGCAAGGCTTTCCACATCAATAGTGGATGAGTTCAAGATTCGTATAGCCATGGGTTTGATCGGGTGTGGGACATACACTATTCAAATGCTAAATAACATGCATATTGCATTTATATGATTGTACTTAGATCACATGTGATGATTATATATGTTTAGGTGTACAACATGTATTGCATTCATTAATAATTTAACCAACATATTATATTGCGTTGCAAATCACATCATATTGCATTATACATCATTCATATATCATTATTTGCATACTAATATTTTGTTTTTGTCTATGAGAAGTAGATGACATTGTCCCTACTTCAATCTTAAATAGTGTTTTAATTTGTTTACTTACAAACTAAGTATAGCTTACGCTTTCAAGCAACCATATTTAGGATTTATAGATGAGGGACACTAAGACTATGATGATCAAGACGGAGAACAAGCATATGATGTAGATATTAGTTTTGATTAGAATATTGTTTGATGATTTCAATAGATTTTGTAGTAGGATCAGTTGGTTTTATGTTTTTAATGATTTAATATCATTAGGATCAGACTTGAGTAGTTGGTTGGATATTTGATTGAAGCATTAGACTAGGAAATGTTTATTTTCGTTGTTTTGATGTTTGATGTAATGGATTGATTTTATCTTAATGGATTTAATGTATTTGGCAATGTATTGACTATCACTCCCATGTGGAATGGGGTGAAAGTTTTATTTCAAATCTATTGGGACTCCAATGAGATCTCTAAGTTTGGGATGTGGCACATATCATAACGGTTAAAGTTTGAGTCGAATCTAATTACCTCGATCTTGAGACACGTGGCAAAACATGCGAACATCCTCAAATATCCTCGACCTACATGGATAGTGTTCATCAAAATCCCACCTACAAAGCTATTTGCTAAACATTGAGTTTGGTAAGAAAGTTTGTATAAAAATATGCTCTTGTACATAATGTTATCTAAAAAGTTTCACTTAAATTTAAAACACTGATAACTGCTTCCTTCCAACCATGTTTTTAAAAGCAATCCCATTCGTACTTAACCAAAATGAGTTTCCCGAAGAAGCTGCTACACTCGAACCAACTTTCAAAAGTGTCACCAAACACCCAAGTATTAAATTGGAAGCCTTTTGGAGTCTAGGAAGGGCTTAATTTCTGGCCCATAGGATGTTGCAAACAGGCGTTAGCCACATAGCTTCAGCTTCAATACTAGTTATTATATTACCATAAATATCAACACGTGTTTAGATGTTGCCAAGTGGCATTAGAATCAATTTTGGAAAACCAAACAAGACTGACGGGTCCAACCGGTCAAACTTTGAATTAGCCTCCCTACCAGTTTCAATTTACCCTCGTTCTTTGGGCTCAACACGGCTGTGATGGGCGTATGCCGTAGAGACAAAATAGAGGGGCAAAAATGTAATTTTGCCTCGCTTGACTGTTTTATAGAATAAAATTATATTTCTGCCCCTCTGTCCTGTCTCTACAGCACAAGCACACACCGATCACAGGCGTGTTGAGCACAGAAGATCCGTTAAACCGTGCAAAACTAGTAAAATCGGTGTGACCCAGCATTAAACCGGTCTGAACTCGATTGATCAAGTATTTTGTCTTTTTATCTTTTTTCTTCATTTTATAATGTCTAGGCTGTAACCGGGCCAAGCAGAGCGGAGCCAAGTGGAGCCAAGCTGAGCCCAGCTTGACTCGGGCTCATAAACCTCGAGTAAAGCTCATTAATTAATTTTTGTTTAGGCTCAGGCTTGGATCACGCTTGCTAATATTGTTTTAGGCTCAAGCTTAGCTAATATAAGCTCCGCTTGTCCGATAATATTATTGAACCAAATGAGCAATTAGAAATTTACTTAGTTAAAAAAGAAATTTAAAATTATAATTACCATTTTTCAAATTCAATAACACTATTTCATTTTTATTCACAATATAAAATTATAAAATATTTTTGATAAGCCTTAAAGGAGTTAAACCCACCCAAGCTCAGTTCAAGCCATAGTTTTAAATTTCGTTTTTTTCATTGCTTTCTTACAGCAAAACGAAATCGAAATATCCGAAATTTCGGATATTTCAGCGAAATTTCGTTGAAAAACTTTTTTTTGATTAAATTAATAAAACGAAATAATGGCATCTTATTTCGCGAAATTTCGGTCCGAAATTTCAAAAATTTCACCGAAATAAATCCACTTTTTTTTTAATTTAAATTATTTAATATATACTTAATTTTAGCCAATTGTTTTTCTTTTTTTGTATTTCTTTTTTCAATAACTTCTAAGTAATAACTTCTAAAATATAAAAAATAAGTATATGAGTAATATTATTTATTACTTATAATAATTAATAACTACTAAGTAATAACTAAAAATAATTTATTTCTTTTTCAATTATTTGTTTAATAACAATTAATAACTACTAAGTAATAAGTAATAACTAAAAACAATTTATTTTTTTATTATTTTTTTTTTTAATAAATACTAAGTAGTAATCATAGTTTTTAATTTCGGAAATGTCAAGTATTTAATATAGAGTTTAAATG
>JAUPMG010017388.1:0-15330 GCA_031762675.1 Pachysandra terminalis
CTCTGTATCAAGTATGATAAAGTCTACCAGGAAGTAGAACTTATCCACTCGTATAATCACATCTTCAACGATGCCACGTGGTTTCTTAAGCAATCTATCTAATAGCTGCAAGATAACCGTCGTGGTTTTTACCTCTCCTAAGCCAAGTTGCAAGTACACCGAGTAAGGAAGCAAGTTAACACTTGCTCCCATGTCAAGGAGAGCTCTCTCAATTTCGTGATGTCCTATGAAACAAGAGATGGTGGAGCTCTAGGATCCTTAAACTTGGGTGCAATGGGGTGCTGAATGAGGGAGCTAGCTTGCTCGGTGAGACGGACCTTTTGTGGAGTGTGATTCATAGTTTTACGCTTTTGAGTGCAAAGGTCCTTTAAGAACTTGGCCTATGAGGGAATTTGCTGTATAGCATCAAGGAGAGGAAGATTTATTTCAACTTGTTTAAAGACCTCCATCATGACTTTAATCTTCTCTCATTGTTTTCCTAAGTAAGAGGGCTCCTTGAGTCTTTTGAGGAAAGGGAGCACGAGGCTTATATGGGTATCTCAGGAGCTGGAGTGATAGGAGAAGGGTCTTCATCACTCCCTCTTTGGTTAGTTGACCCCTTAGAATTTTCAATGGGATTGGGTCAACTATCTCAATTTTTTCCTCATCTACCCTATTTTCAATCACTCTCCCACTTCTCAAAGTGGTAATGGCATGAAGCTGCTCATGGCTAGAGCTGCTAGAAGTGGTCCCCTCAGCTAGGAATTTCCCTTTAGGATTGGCCGCTGGCTGACTAGGAAGCTTCCCATCCTCTCTTCTATTGAGTGCATTAGTTATCTGCCTAACTTGGGTTTCTAGCTTTGCTATGGATTGAGAATGGGAGTTCCGCAATTGTGAATTTGCCTCAAGAAAGCTAAGTGCAACCAATACCTTTTCTTCAAAGGAGAAATTCTTAGGAGGGGTGGAGCTGATTGGTAGTGCTGCTGGGTAGGCCTATAGTTGGTAGATGGTTGGTAAGATTGATTAGGATATGGCTGCACATGGGGTTGCATACCATATGATGGAGCCGAATTTTCAGGCGCTTGAGCCTGCCATGAAAGTTCGGATGGTTCCTCCATCCCGGATTGTAAGTATTGGAGTATGGATCATTACCCGGTCTAGAGAAGGTAGCATTGACATTTTCATGAGATATGTCAGAAAAATGTCCCGATGAAGGACAATCTCTAGTATGGTGTGAGAGACTATAGCATAGTGCACATGGTTCATTCGGGATGGATATGTGAGGTGGAGTATCACCTAAAACTAACATCTTGTGTAAAGCTTAAGAAACTTTAAAAAATTGGATGGCCATTTATACATGTAGAAAATCCTAATACACATACTATTTGGGCTTATATAGGTTAAAATATGTACACATGGCTAATATAGAGGATCCCTTGTCAAAAGGACAATCTAGATTTGCCAAATCATTATTCCATGTGACAAAATGGCCTTATAACAACAGCCAATGAAAGTTGTTTGTGATAGAGCAGAATATCTCTAGTTTGTACTGATGATGACTGGTTTTTAAAATGTCCACGTGGCACCTTTTTATTGGTGACATTTTTATTGTATATTTTAGACCATTTGAAGTCTGAAAAACACTATTCATTAAAGTCTGGAAACACTGCTCATCACTTCGAGAATGCTCTTCGAGAATGCACTTCGAGAATGCTATTCGAGAATGCTATTTTGAGAATGCTATTCGAGAATGCTATTTCGAGAATGCTATTTCGTGAATACTATTTCGAGAATGCTATTTCGAGAACGTTGTTCGAAAACATTGTTCACATGTACAAAAACATTGTTTACTGTAATTTCGAAATACTGTTCATATAACCATGACACTGTTCATGAGATTCGAAATCACTATTCATGACAATATTCATAATCACTATTCATGACACTGTTCATGCGATTTACTGTTCACAGATCTGGCATTTATTATTATTTTAGTTTTCTTGGAATATTGAATGCTGTGACAGTTTTGACAGTTTTTCTTAGAGTATTCAATTCCTTTGACAGTTTCTTTGAGGCATTTAATAGGTGGCTCTCCATTCAAGAGGTGTGACGTTTCATTAAAAATGAGGCATCTCTTCATTGAGGATGAGGGGTCTCCCTATTTAAAGGAGGCTATTTTCTCACTTAAAAGGGGGGAAGAGAAGAGAAGAGAGACAGAGAAAAAGACACAAAAAGAAGAAAGATAAAAGAAATACACAGAGATATACAGGATCATTCCCCAATTAGATAGATAGAGAATTCTATCATTCTTCTATCATCCCCTTCTTTTTTCTTATATACATTTTCTACAATGTATCATGTATATGATATTTTCTCAAGAATAAAGTGAGAAGAATGAATGCCGTATGGCAATCCATGGATGTAGGCGATATTGCCGAACCATGTAAAATCTTGTGTTCTCGTATTGTTTTATATTATTTTCGAAATTCGTGTTTGTTGGATCGATGAAGCGCTGCCCGAACGGCCGAGTCTTCGGTTTAGGCGAGCGGTTGGAGCATTCCCGAACCTCAAAAGACCTTATTCACCTTATCCGGCACAAATTGGCCATATGAAGAGATCAACGACTAAATCAGCCCAAACTGGTCCTATTTACCGATTTGTGCATCACCATTTTTGGTGACTCTACTGGGGATGTTCAATCTATATTTTTTCCAGCAAGCATGTTTTTTTCCTGAATTATAAGCATGAGATTTATCTTATTCTTTCTCCCAAATTCACATTTCTTCTTTATATATATATATTTTTGCACATATATGTGTCTCTTTTACAAAGAAAGCGTCTCGAAGGATTTATTTATATATTATGAATGTGAGTGGGAATGAGTAGATTACTTTTCAAAAAATATAAATGTGAATTATTTGCTTATTTCTTTATTTGGGGATTTTTATCCCTAATTTTGAATTATTTTATTGGGTATTTTTGATTCCCAGTTTTGAACTTCAGGGATAGTTTTGACTCTCCTCATTCTGAATTTATTTTAATATGTTGAAGAAATTAGTTCAAGAATTTAAAATATACATTATAATTGCTCAATCATTCATGTAGGATATCTTTAGAAAACATTTATTTCCCTACCTATTTTGAATTTTGATGTTCTTTGAATTACTCCTTTCAAGCATCGAAGAGAGGTTCCTTGTGTATATCTCGAAAGGTAACATGTGGCCCCATTTTACAATAATAATAAAAAAAATTCACATTCAAATCTTAACGGGCTCTCTTATTTTTATGATGGACGTCACCACATAAAAAATAAATGAAGAAAATCTCATTCGAATCCTATATAGGATTCTTTACTCTGGACAACATTTGCTCAGGTGGGACCCATCTTCATTAAATGATAAATTCAATTCATGAAAGACACGTGCTTGCTTATTTCGTCGAAGTCAAAACAATCAAATGAATGAATAATGTAAGGAGACATGATGTCCCTCGCTCTCTTTCGAGTTGCGTCCGTGTTGGACTTCTTATTTCCAAGTCGCTTGCTATCTTTCGAATTGCGTAACAAACGTCTTCTTTCGAATTGCATCCTCACTTTTCTCATTGTAATTAGCATTAATGAGAGTCTAGCCTTTCAAAATGATTAAACTGCTAGAAATGTAACAGAATCAACTATTTTGACAAGTCTTTGTGAAATGTAAAAATTCGCAGAAATGAGACCCATATCATTTATATATTGAAATTTCTATCTCACTCGAGTAAACTTGAAATAGAATTCATATCACTCGACTCCTCCAACAAATAGGTGTTTTTTAGATTCTAATCATAACAACATGTATGTGACATTCACTTTCTTTAATTTAGTAATATTTTATTTTACAAGACCCATGAATATATGTCTGCACATATATGTTTGCATATCTTATTTGTGAGATCCTACATAAAAAAAAAAAAAATTCTTGGATCATAATACATCCAATTTAGAGACCACTGAACGCCTATAGACCCTACAATAGATTTAATTTCATAAAGCAAAAGGATAAGGTGATTATATAATATAAAAATAAATAAGGTTGAGTTTGTTATTTTTCAAACTTAGATGTATATTATATAGATCCAAATCTGAAGCAATTCAAACAGGACATTTACCATGTCATTCCAACACCGTAAAAATACAAAACTTCATAAAGTAATTTTATTTCAATCTCAGCTTTAGAGGATTCTATCTTTATTCTGTTGTAGGCCCCACATTTTAAAAAAAAAAAAACTCTTTGAATCCTATTTCGAAGGATTCTTCTCCTTATTTTCTTGTGGGACCCATTAAATTGACTTATTCGAGAGACTCCTATTTGAAATGAATACCACGTTCGAAGTTTCTTTGTGTGGGCCCACATTTAAAAACAAATCTCTCAAATCCCTATATTGTATTTTTCTTGTAGGACCCATTAGAACAATCAACTATATTATTTGAGTTTCTCCTTAGAACATTTATTTGTGTGTGACCCACTTTAAAAAGAAAGACAGCCTGACAAGAACCTGATTATTATAAACCCGGGCCTAGTCTGAGCATCTAAAACATGCACAATCCGAGTTTCCAATTGACTCGTGTTCCAACTCGATTTCCTCCTTGAATATATTGAATCTTTTACTATTTCGAGTTGAGCTCAAATGAGATTTTTTTTCAAGTTTTAATATATTTAATATATTGAATCTTTTCTCCTTCGAATTAACCTTGAAGTGAATCTCGCCCCAAAAACATCATCTCATTCGAATTCTCATTCGAGAGCCTTGAAGTATTTCTACTACTTTTTCCCGTATGAGAAACAGACTTTTGAGAACAATGAGAATTATGTTCCCCGTTGCTCTTTTACAGTCATCATTACCAGGATGACATCATCAGAGAAATTTAGTAGTGATTTTATTATTATATCATCATTATTATGATGATGTCATAAGAAAATATCGTAACATTGCTCTTAATAAGGTGAGGTGTATTACCTGACATATATGCATTCATATGAGCACATCTTTTGTATGCATGCATTAACATTCGAATATCTATGTATTGTATATATTCGGGTTCGAATATTCATACATTTTAAATGTTTCTAAGATTTGTATTGCTTTCGGACTTTCTTCGAGTATTGTTTTGAACTCTCTCCGAAACTCCCGAACTCCAATTATTTAGTACTTTCGCATCTTACCTTTATATATGAGATGCTTGATTATGAAATTAGGGGGCTTATACCCTATATGGACATTTACTCGTGCTTTAAGCTATTGATAGAAAGCCCATATGTGCTGAAAATATCTCTGTTATTTCAAAAACCCAAGTATGAGAGGATAACTTTACAAATTTATTAAATCATTTAATTCTTGATTCCTGTAATGACAATGAGTCTAATAATAACATGCCATGTAACATGATCAATTATAAAAATTATAGATCTCATTTGAAAGACTTAGAAAGACTATACCTTCGAATTGTTATATTTCGAACGCCCACATGTGTTGGGAATATCTCGAAAAATCATATATATTCTAAGGATCTACACAAGATGGACCTTAGATATTAGAGGGATCACATGCGTGAGAAAATCATCTCGAAATTATATATATTTTGAGGATCTACATAAGATAGACCTCAAGTCAGTATCAATTCGAAGGTATACTTTTGAAGCATTTTCGAGAGTCCACTTGTATAAAGAGTATTATCTCGAAATCAATAACATAATAAGGATCTACTTAAAATCGACCTTAAACTTTCGAAGGCCTACGTATGTAGGAAAATCTCGAAACACAACCATTTCTTTGAATAATTATCTATCATACCTTCGAAGAGAAAACTCTAGAAGAGATGAATGTATTTTCAAGTGAAAACACTTGAATTACATTCTATATTCTAAAGATAACCTTAGATCATTATACATTCGATGAGAAAACTCTTGAAGAGATCAATGTATTTTCAAGTGAAAACGCTTGAATTACATTCAATATTACATTCGATGAGAAAACTCTCGAAGAGATCAATGTTTCAAGTGAAAACGCTTGAATTACATTCAATATTACTTTCGATGAGAAAACTCTCGAAGCGACCTATGTATTTTCAAGTGAAAACGCTTGAATTACATTCAATGCTAACTTCGATGAGAAAACTCTTGAAGAGATCTATGTATTTTCAAGTGAAAACACTTGAATTGCATTATATAATTTAAGAAAAACTTAGACCAATATTTTCCTTCGAAGAGAAAACTCTCGAAGTGATCAACATGCTTTCAGAGGAAAACCTTCGAATAACATTCAAATATTCTAAGGATCTACTAAAGATGGACCTTGGACCAGCATTCCTTTGATGACAACTTTCTAAATGGATTAATATATATATTTTGAGGTCCACTTAAGATGGACTTCTAGACCTTTGAGTGCCCACATGTGTTGGGAGAATTATCTCGAATAAATATTATGATAATCTACTTAAGATGAACCTCAGATTAATATTTGATCATTGCATTATTGTCATCATCGAAATGCATTCACGCCTCTTTTACAAGAGCCATAAGTGTAGGGGGCCAATGATGATGACTGGTTTTTAAAATGCCCATGTGGCGTCTTTTTATTAGTGACATTTTTATTGTATATTTTAGATCATTTGAAGTCTGAAAACACTATTCATTGAAGTGTGGAAACACTGTTCATCACTTCGAGAATGCT
Source organism: Pachysandra terminalis (assembly GCA_031762675.1). Taxonomy (NCBI): domain Eukaryota; kingdom Viridiplantae; phylum Streptophyta; class Magnoliopsida; order Buxales; family Buxaceae; genus Pachysandra; species Pachysandra terminalis. The sequence goes on from JAUPMG010017388.1 coordinate 6,688, forward strand.
CTTCGAGAATTCACTTCGAGAATGCTCTTCGAGAATGCTCTTCGAGAATGCTACTTCGAGAATGCACTTCGAGAATGCTATTCGAGAATGCTATTCGAGAATGATATTTCAAGAATGCTATTCGAGAATGCTATTTCGTGAATACTATTTCGAGAATGCTATTTCGAAAACATTGTTCACATGTACAAAAACATTCTTCACTGTAATTTCGAAACGCTGTTCATATAACCATGACACTGTTCATGAGATTCGAATCACTATTCATGACACTGTTCATAATCACTATTCATGACACTGTTCATGCGATTTATTGTTCACAGATCTGGCATTTGTTATTATTTCAGTTTTCTTTGAATATTGAATGCTGCAACAGTTTTGATAGTTTTTCTTAGAGTATTCAATTCCTTTGACAGTTTCTTTGAGGCATTTAATAGATGGCTCTCCATTCAAGAGGTGTGACTTTTCATTAAAAATAAGGCATCTCTTCATTTAGGAGGATGGCTCTCCCTATTTAAAGGAGGTTATTTTCTCACTTAAAAGGGGGGAAGAGAAGAGAAGAGTGACAGAGAAAAAGACACAGAAAAAAGAAAGAGAAAAGAAATACACAGAGATATACGGAATCATTCCCCAATTAGATAGATAGAGAATTCTATCATTCTTCTATCATCCCCCTTTTTTTTTCTTATATATATTTTCTACAATGTATTATGTATATGAAATTTTCTCAAGAATAAAGTGAGAAGAATGAATGCTGTATGGCAATCCATGGATGTAGGCGATATTACTGAACCATGTAAAATCTTGTGTTCTTGTATTGTTCTATATTATTTTAGGAATTCGTGTTTGTTGGATCGATGTAGCGCCGTCCGAACGGCCGAGTCTGCAGTTTAGGCGAGCAGTTGGAGCATTCCCGAACCTCAAAAGACCTTATCCACCTTATTCGACACAAATCGTCCATACAAAGAGATCAACGGCTAAATTAGCCCAAACTGATCTTATTTACCGATTTGTGCATCACCAGTATGACAGACACACACACACACATATATATATATGCATTTGTTTGAAGTTGTCATTGGTTGGGTTTCTTTGTAATCGTGCTTTGGGGGTGTCAATGGGTACCCAGCATACCCAATCCAGATTAGTAGGGTCTGGTTTAACTTTATGGAATGATTAATAATCAGGTAGGAGTTTGGGTTCACAAAAGTGCGACGTGATGAAAATTGTACCCAATTAAGATCCCTTATATGTACCGATCACATACATAATTATGTGAAATTTTATAACTATAAATGACTAAAATGTGATGTTTACTAATTTTTGTACTTTTCTCGTCTTTTGATATGCATATCTAGATCAACAATCAAAGTATTTCATTAGGTCAATGTTAGATAGAATTGATTTGTGGTCTAAGACCACTCTTCTCATATCCTTCCTCAAACCCAATAAAGTCCGAAACCAATAAATGTAATAGAGTCTGGTTCTAAGTATACCAACCCTTATCTCGTTGGCACGCCTAATCATACTAAAGACTTGGGTTCAAGGTCAATCCCACTGCGGGTTCAAATGCTGAATTCTTTTCTATTATCATGAACATAAACTTGTATGTATTTGTTTCTATTTTCTTATGGTAGGAGCCACCTACGTGTTCGGGTGGGGGTTTGATATAGAAAAAAGATGATTACACCTAAGCATGGGGACTTAATAAGTGAAAACAATGAATCCCTATCTAAAATGAATGCCAATTACGTACGAAGACGTGGTAAGGCAATTCTATCTAATCGAAGAAGACCGAACACCCACCGGGGCAGTTGGTCTACATGCAAAGTAAATTAGATCTAGTATCTACCCCGCTAGCCAAAAATATGCATTATATGTATTGTATATCTAAGTATCATTAAAACTCCAATATTAAATTTAATCTGTTTTACGTTAATGTGACTGTCTATCATTTCAAATAGTTTCTTTGCCACCCCCACCCCTAAGAAGAGAAAAATAGTTAAACAAGTTAGACGTTAAGGTTGGTGTTTAGCTCCCTTTAAATGGATTCAGTTTTAATTGGCTATCTCCAACTCGTTTAGAATGTTGGTAGATTCAGGTCGGGCCGAAATTCATTAATATAGACACCCAATCCAACCTTGCACAACCCATTGTCACCCCTAATGCCTAGGTGACATGAAAATCAATAGATAATTTTTTTTGAACCATATATAATGACTCATATATCACTAATGAATATACAAGATAAGATTCTAAGTACAAAACCTAACAAGGACAAGAAGAGAAAATTGATGATGAAGGAACGTAGTTGAGTGGCTAAATGCCATTTAGAATACCTTTAGTTATGAAAAATAGGAAATAAAAAGTGTGTTTAATACTTGAATCATGACCATTAATCATCATTATTATCGTCCTCATATGTATTAAAATGATCTTCTTCCTATAGCTCCTTGTTATTCTCACTAGCGATATCATGATTTTCTTTGTCAATGAACTATTATATTATATACTTTGTTAAGCGTCTTAATTAACTTAAACTGATTATTAGTTATGAACTTATAAATATAATAAAGACGAGTTTTTTAAGATAAACATATAAATGTAACACAGTATCTTGAAAATATACAAGTAATATAAATATAAATGCCTAATAAAATAAAATGAACAAGGTGGTCACCATTAGTGCTCATTGGTTTACTACTTGGATCTTGTATAGGGACGCGTAGGTGATTGCTTTAATTCCATTACTATCCTGGACCCTAATGCAAGTTCAGGGGAGTGGTCATGTAAGCAATGTCCAATCGATAGTTTACACTATATTGCCTGAGCCTTTGATCCTTGTGACCCTATTTGGAACTTTTTGAATTTTTTTTCATGGAGCATTTTTTGAAGAAAAATGTAAATTCTTTTGGAATTGAAATTTTGGAGGGGTTTGCAAATCTTATAAATTACATACAAAAGTTGATGAGGTATAAGCATGATTATTGTTGACTAGAGGTGTCGATGGGTTTTTTTCCTGTTTGGTTCCACTTGTACCTGAACCATACCATATTAAAATTGTTGGTTATGGTTCTTAGTAGCTTTTGGTTGGGGCTGAGATTCTTGGAACCAAAACTGATTCTAATACCGATCATGTACACAATAAGATGTAAAAACTTTGGGAGTTACCATACCTTGCAGTTTCTCAATGCAATATTTTCTAATATAAATCTGTAAAATTAGCAAATTATATTTTATAAATAAAAAAGAATAATATTTTTGTACAGGAAAGCATAAAAAGACTCCACGTTTTCTTAGATCCTTGTGTTGAAGTGATTCTTGATTACCCTGACTAATTGGATGGTTGTACTCTACTGAGAGACGTCTCGTTATGCTAATGACTGAACATTTTGGATCTGCTAATAGACCTCGTTGAATCAATTTCTGAAGTGTCGCAGCCTTTCCTTTGATATTGCCAATCTCTTCGCCTTTTTCGGTTGAAGTAGCAATGACATGGGTCATAGTCAGTTTGAACACATAAACCCAGTCCACTTGCAGCCATGATCAAAATAACTAAATTTCATGAGTATTATTTACCGACTATTTATTAATTCTTGTTGGCAACTAAATTAGTAAATTATTTTAAAAACATAATATAATTAGTTTTCTAGTTAAAAGTTTTCGTAAGGATTCATCATCTCATCCTATTGATCATATGTCTAATCCAGTATACACAGGTATGCCAGTTAGGTCTTTATGCCATTTGATTGATATTCCATATGATTGCCATAATGATGTATTCTTGCAGAATGGTCTGTACAGATCTACGTCTAATCTTCATTGCCATTTGCTTGTTCTGAGGGTGGGGTTCATAAATTGGTGATTTCCCAAGTTTTGAGTCCTGAAAAGGAAATGGTTAAGGAAACAGGACTAGTAGAAGTGGTAGAAAGTCAGAGGAATGGGTGGGAAGGTCTTCTAGAGTTGAAAAAGGAGTTTCAGATTGAGGTGAGAGGGAAACATGGAGGACTTATCTCTATGGAGACTGCGGTTAGGGAGTTTAGAGCGAGAAAAGAAAGTCATGGTCAGGAAGGACAAAGGTTAGAGAGGAGGGATCCGGAGTGCGGGGTCGAGTCTAGCGAGAATAGGAAGTCCCAATGGAGTTTGCAATATAAGAGGAACAAGTTTAAGAACCAGGTTAAGGGAGAGATGGAGAGAGTTACCCAATGAAGATTATTAGTTGGAATGTACGAGGGTTAGGAGGTAAGGAAAATACGAGAGCAGTGAAAGACATTTTGAGGAGAGTCAAGGTAGACATAGTGGTGATTCAGGAAACTAACAACGAGAAGGTTTCAAAGAGATTGATAAGGCAGTTAGGGGGTGCGAGAAAGATGGAATTGGAGTTCTTACCCTCTGGAGGGAGATCGAGGGGAATCTATATTATGTGGGATGTGGAATGTGTGAGTGTGACCCGAAAGGATGTATGGACTAGTAGATATTCATTATCAATTAAATTTTGTAGTGTGGAGGTTGGATTTGAGTGGATTTTGATGGGGGTTTATGGTCCTAATAAACCCAAGGAGAGAGAAGGCTTCTGGAAGGAACTTAAAAGTTTTTGTGGCTTGTTGGAGGACCCATGGTGTGTAGTTGGCGATTTTAACGTGATCAGATTTTCACATGAGAAATTAGAAAGGAGCAGAGTCACAAAGAGTAACGGGATTTACGGATTTCATCAATGAATTTGAGTTGATTGATTTCCCCCTCAAAGGTGGGAGTTTCACTTGGTCCAATTTACAAGACAGCCTGGTGTACTATAGATTGGATAGGGTGGTTGTCTCGTCGGACTGGGAGGAGTATTTCCCAAAAATTGTTCAAAAAATCATGTTTAGTGTCACATCTGACCACTCACCTATTTTAATCAGCACATAACAGGTCTTTAGGAGTGGTCCCCCACCTTTTAGATTTGAGAATATGTGGCTTCTCCACCCAAAACTTAAGGAGGTGATTAAGGGCTGGTAAAATAGTAAGGTTGTTGGGTCGGGTGGGAAGGCTTCAAATTCATGAAGTATCTTAGAGGAATTAAGGACAATCAAGAGTTAGAATTGAGAGGTGTTTGGGTGGGAACTAGATAATGTTGAAAGGGAAGGAAGAAGGCCTTGCCCTTGATAATGTTGAAAGGGAAGCAAGGAGGAATTTAAAGTTTCAGCTTGAAGATTTAATGAAAAAAAGGAATTGAATTGGAGGCAAAAAGCAAGAGCTAGATGGTTTAATGACGGGGATGGCAACACAAAATTGCTAATTTCAGAAGGAAGAAGAATGAGGTTGGGATGCTTGAGGTCAACGGGGTGATGATTGAAGATCAAAAGGAGATTGAAGAAGGAATCTTGAGATTTGTTTTGAGTTATACAGATTTGAACAGCCTTATAGTTTTAATTTAAATCAGTTGGATGGACCAAGGTTGGATGGAAAATCAACAAGAGAAATCGAGAAAGATTTTGAGGAAGAAGAGATCAAAAGAGTTGTTTGGGATATGGATAGGAATAAGGCTCTGGGCCCAGATGGATTCAATATGGGAGATTGTAAAGGATGATTTGATGAAATTTTTCAAAGAATTTCAATTGAATGGGGTTATCAAAAAAGCCACAAATGCTACCTTCCTTGTGTTGATCCCCAAGATTACTGATGCCACTACGTTTAAGGATTTCAGACCCATTAGCTTGGTTACTAGCGTGTACAAGATTATTGCCAAAGTGTTGGCAAACAGGTTAAAGGAAGTTATTGGTCAAGTGGTCTCAAAAAATCAGAGTGCATTCATCAAGGGGAGGCAAATTATGGGTAGTATTTTGATTGAAAATGAGTGTGTTGAGGAAAAAAATGAGAACCAAAGAACCGGGCCTTGTGCTGAAGGTTGATTTGGAAAAGGCATATGGCCGGGTTGAGTGGGAATGTGCGGAGTCAGTCCTAAGATGGAAAGGATTCTTAGATAAGTGGTATCGTTGGATTACATGGTGCATTAGGAATGTGACATTCTCGTTTTGTCTCAATGGAGGTATTGTTGGGTTAGTGCCTTCATCTAGGGGGTTACGCCAAGGGGATCCCCTACCTTGTTCACCCTAGTGAGTGATGTTTTGGGTTGCTTCCTTAAGAAGGCAGAGGAGCTGGGGAAAATTCAAGGCTTTGTTATTGGCAGGGATGAGGTGTCAGTTTCCCACTTGCAATTTGCGGATGATACTATCTTTTTCTTGGAGGCGTCGAAGGAAACTATGTTTTGGACGAATGGTATTCTTAGATGTTTTGAGATGATTTCAGGGCTCAAAAATGTGGAGGAGTTTAGAAAGGAATGTGCTACGGAGTTGGGGTGTGGGTTAGGGGAGTGGCCAATGAAATATCTAGGGGTGGAAGTGAATGGTATTCATAGAGGGACTCGGGTATGGAATCCTATCATTGAAAAAATGGAGAGGAAATTGGGCATATGGAAAAGGAATTATCTTTCATTGGGAGGTAGAATCACCTTGATCCAGGCATCATTAGGGAATCTCCCAACTTACGCCATGTCCATATTCAAGATGCCAAAATCGGTTAGTGGTACAATTGAGAAGTTACAGAGAGACTTCTTAGGGGACGGGGGGGGGGGGGGGGCGGCGGGAAGAAGAAAAATCATATAGTTAAATGGGTAGACGTGTTTAAGACGAAGGAAGAGGGGGTCTTAATTTGGGTAAACATCTAATCTAGGAACATGACCCTCTTTGGCAAACGGCTATGGAGATTCAGTGAGGAGAGAGAAGCCCTATGGAGATCCATCATTGCAATAAAATATGGCATTCATGCCAATGGATGAGATGTCAATCATGAGGCAAAAGTCCAACCGGGTAGTCCTTGGAAGGTTATCTCTGGATTATTTCATATTTTCGAAACGTTCGTGAGATTGTTCGTCGGTTCTGGGGTGCTCCATTTGGTTTTGGTTAGATCTTTGGTGGGGGGACACTATTTTGGCTTCTAGGTTTCTGAGAACCTTTCGCGTTTCAGTTAATAAAGAGTCTCTTGTGTGTGAGGTCCTTAGTAGGTCCACCTTGGGACCTCCTAGAATTTTCCTTCTTACGGGATCCTAGGTTGGTCGATATTGATGAGTTAGCTTCTCTGTTTTCGCTCCTTAAATATGCAATTATTGATGACAGCCTTTCTGATTCCAAGATTTGGACATTAGAGTTGGGTTGTGTAACGCCCCTCAGATTTGCTATTTTTTTACTAGTGTGGGGTGTTTTTATAATTTTCTGTGCTCTTAAGGGCATTTCTGTAATTATTGTGTCCAGCTCTTAAGAACCCTTGTTGTGTTCTTTGCCTTACACCCTAACCCCTATTTTTAAAGAGTTTGGATGGTTGAGATTAACTCTCCCATTCAACGGTTAGTGGAGGGCTAAGATTAAACCTCATGAGAGAATAGGGTTTAGGGAAACCCTAACCCTCTTTTGTCTTGTTTTATGTTGGAAGATTTTTGGAGAGCTCCAAGAGAGAAGAAGAGAGGAAGAGGAAGAAGAAGAAGCTTGAACCAAACCTTCCCCATCAGATTTTTGTGCTAGAAGAGTGCTGGAAACCAGGTAAGTGCATTGTGTGTATTTATGTGTTTTATTTTGGGATTTTGTGTGTGTTTTCTTTGAATGAATGAAATCATTGAAGATTGCATGTTCTATGATTGTTCTACATGTTAATCTATTGATTGTTGAACATATGATTGATTGGACAATGGATTGAATGCATATCCTAGGTCAAATTGCTGAAATGTGTGTTTTCCATATGTTTCCTTATGATTTTCGTATTTGATGTTTATGAATGATTGAGGTTTATATATAGAATGATTCAGGGTGATGAACTTGCAATTTCGGACCTATTTTGCCCAGAAAACACAAGGACTTTAGGTGGATTTGAATGGGTTTGGAAAAGTGCAATTCTGGGCAGAAAAACCAAGAAATTGCGTCTGAAGGTGAGTGCGTCGGTGTGCCGACAGACCCGCCGATGGAGGCTTGTGGGTGAAAAATACACCCACCTAGAGCACACCGAAGAGACTCCTTTAGGATGAGTTATCGGTGGGTGAGACCGACAGACCCGCCGACCAAATGAGTTGCAGACAAGTCCCTGTCGGCGAGTGAGTCGGTCAAACGACGGACCCACCGACAGGGAGTGGGATCTTTTCGACACTGGTGATCGGTGACACCGACGGACTCACTGAGGGGCTTCGGGGGATCCGTCGGTGACACCGACGGGACCCACCGAAGGGGATATAACATTTGGACCTTGGGGGTCAGCGAGTCGTCTACGAATGACTGTGAGTGCGTCGGTCCGCCGACGGACTCACCGACAGCGAAATATGTTTGCTAATCGGTGGGTATATTAACCCACCGATGAGAGCCACCGAGATAGGCTTTTACTTGAGATTTCAAGGGGAATTTCTGTAGGTATGAAGCCCTGTTTCCATTGGTGTTATGTGAATAATGTACGTACTTCCATTACATGCCTATTATGTGTCAAAGCATGTTGAATGATGAATGAGATACGCTTACATTTCATATTATGTTATGAATGTGAGATCCACCCTATATGCTTTCCTTTCATAATTGTGATATGATTGAAGCATGATTGGAATGTCAAACTATTGTGACGCATTCATTTAGT
>JAUPMG010017399.1:0-15330 GCA_031762675.1 Pachysandra terminalis
AGATTAACTCTAATTACCTAAGTTAGTTAAGTCATTAATCCTAATTAACTTAAGGGTCAAGGATCGGGTCGTTACAGAATCCTAGTGTGATTGTTTGTATAAATGCCCCTTTATGGTCCGTCTCCACGTATAAATGAAATATGATGTTGATGATGGTTAAGCATGATGTTTTAAAGATTTAAGGGCGATTGTTAGTATACATGCCCTTATGGATTAAGTATGTTTATGCACTCACTCACATGCACGGCATTGGCTCTTGACTATGGATTTGGTCTATGAGTAACACCCTATTCCTGAGTCTATAGTTTGAGGACTCCAGATTATTACATGAGAGTAGTATGACCTAGAAGTCATAATAAGTGAGGAGACTTAGATTTAGGTGGTTGAGGGGCTGATCATCCCAATAGACCAACGGTTTGTTATCTCCTATGGTGCGGGATGCATTTTAGGTATAGATCCCGAGGAAAGATGATAGGTGAGGGCACTACATATTGTTAAGACCCAACATCCAAATCATATGTGTTAGCTCTGATAGCTGATCTGTGGTGTGTGGTTCTCTGAGGAAATTCTGAGTGAGGCCTTGGGATTCGTCCCTATGATCGAAAATAAGTGAGGCGCTTGTGTCCTCTAGGTTGGAACCCCTAGAAACTATGTTGCGCACATAGATAATCTACTATTTCTGCCTTTATTGGGGATGGATTTGAGTGATCATCCTTGGGTAGAAAGATTGAGTATGATGGAGCCACCACGGACAATCACTAGTCAGAAAGGATCTTATCTTTGGAGGATAGTCCATTGATGTATCTTACTCTAAGATACGTCGGTCTTTTTGGAATCCACATAGACCCCATGCATAATAGAATGTTTGCTAAATCACATTTGGTGATTATGGTAAAGTAGGTGCATAACATGCATTAATTAATAAATTGACCTCATGCATCTAATTACATTGTTTGTTTTATGGACTGATAGTATTGTGAATTGCATGTTTTCTAGAATAGTCTTAAATATTCCTGAACATATCCTACTTACTGGCTAGTGTAGCTCATGCTTTATAGCAACCACATTTCAGGTATATTAGCTGAAGATCGAGACGAAGACTGGATGAAGATGTAGTACCTATTCATATTATTTGATGTAATGTATTAGTTAGTAATTATCCTTATCTAAATTTCCGCTGTATAAACGTTTGTTTTAGATTCCAACTGATTATGGACTTGTAATATATCTACTTTCTTTCAGTTGTTTACTATTTGAATTTGAATGTACATTTCACCTTAGTATTTCTCCTTGGTATGCTTTCCCAAATTTATCTTTGCGACACTGATATTTGATTCCTATAGACGTTAGTTTTCTCTAGGATTTTTATTTAGGTTTTTACCCAAACTAATAGTAGGAATTGATTTGAAAATACTAGACTAGTGTTAAATTTCTGCTGCTTATATGTTGAATGACTGTATCGGATATTATTTAAGAACTTTAATATCTCCTCACATTTTGGTGTTTTATAAAAAAATCAATAAAAACCTGGGTGACCATCCACACCCAAACTCGATGGATGGTGGCGACTCCAAAATAACCCGATCAACCAAGGGTCCACCGGACCCGGGGGTGATCACAGCTGGCGACTCTGCTGGGGATTTGCTGGTTTGAGCATGGTTCAATTTTATTTGGCCAATTTAGGTCTTTTAGACCTGTAAGTTTGTTTTATTTGATATTGGTTTGACTTATGTTTTGTGTGTTTTTATGGTTCAATTTAGATAAATGTGGTTCAATTTTCTTATGGTTCATTTGAATGGATTAGTTTAACTGTCTTGCATGCTTGAATTCACCAGCATATTGCATAATCACAACCCATTGTTACCTATCTTAGGGAGCTTTGTAAGCTTGCAAAAGGGCGACCATTGTCCCCGGTGGCAAACCTTACACTCCAGAAGTCTAGTAGGCCTACGGCCGGGTGACAATTGTCCTCAGTGTCGGCGCCCAACGCTCTGCCCCGAACCAAACGACTAAAGAAGCATGTGGATAAATCCATGTGTGGAGGTCGGTTCAACCGGTTTCGGGTTCCCTCATCCTTTAGATGCATAACCATGAACCCCATATAGAACCCGGTTTAGGTCTTAGAAAACCGGAGTATTAGGACACGTGTGCTGTTTTTAATATGTCAATACATGAATAAAGGGTTAGATCACTTCAACCTTGTTTATAGTTTCATGCATTTTGAGTCCATGCTGGCTAGGCCTATGGCCCAAGCCCATTTGAATAATCTCTAGTTTGAGCCCATCATTTGGGCCCATTAGAAAAGCCTGTCTATATGGTCCAGGGTCCATGACCCAAGACCATCTTCATGCATCAAAAGTCCATATCCATGGGTCCATGACCTGTGTGGATTAGAATGTGAGCCCATCCACTGTTTTGGGCACCCTAGAAGTCCAGTCCATGTTCATCAGGAGAATAGACTGAACATTTTCATGAGGATATTAAAATCATATCCTCTCATCCTCACAGTTTCGAGGACCATTTTCATGCTGGTAACCGTATCCTCTTTTCTCAAGGTTCATCATTTTAATGAACATTCGACCATGAGAAAGCAATTTAAGAAGGTTCGAAAAGAAAAAAAAAAGAGAAAAAAGAAAAATAAAAGTTCATCTTTGAAAGAGTCATACATCTTCATATTATCATAATCATATTAGCCATAAGAAATTTTTGAAAATGAAGAAAAGAGTATATAGCTAGACATTGAAGAAACTGTGACTATAAATTTGGGGATGAAGAAGGACCCAAAATAGGTGAAAATTGGAGTTTTGTTATTCTTTAGACAAAAGAGTGAATGATTGTATAAATGGTTTTGCTCGGTCGTGTCAAGACTTCCAAGTATTAGCTCCGGACCCCGTTTTTCACAGATCGTCAATTTTGCCTAAAAGTGAAGTTAGTTGAGACGGAAAGATTGTTTCGAATTTGAATGGAAAAAGATCAAGCATGAAAGTCAAGTTCATAAGATCAAGAGACTCAATTTGCAGAAGATTCAATTGTTAATTCTTCTTAATCTGATTAACATCATTGGAGTTTTAGGAGATAAAAGAGTTCATGCCGAATTAGATTGGATGTAATCAAAGAACAATACTGGATTTTTATTTTTCATGAGAAATCCCTTATGGGTGTATGGTCAGAGTATATGACAAGAAAGCAAGGCGTTAAACTTTTCTAAAGGGAGATTCAAGACTGAAGAAGATATTGTTACATCGAGCAGATTTTTGTAGAAAATTCAAGTCAATCATAGACGATAATATACTGTGAAGAAGGTTCTTTTCAATACAGGTGCATCAAGAGGATTTTTCTTGAATCGATCAACTTCGAATAAAAAAAATATTTTGCCTGAAATTAAATTTTATCTTGAAATGACCAGAGGCCATTTTCCATTTGAATCCTCATTTCATAAAATCCCTAGTAAACCCTTTTGAGCTTTATATTTTCTTTTCTATGAACTAAATTGGGATTGATCACCCCACATTGGGGCAAAGAAATAAAATCAAGAGATACCCCACACTAGGGCAAAGAGGTAGAATCAAGAGATACCCCACACTGGGGCAAAAATGTAGAATTAAGGGATACCCCACACTAGGGCAAAAACAAAAGTACACTGTAAGCCACCCAAAATTTGGTTTTGTTCATTGCATTTCATTATGGCATCGGCGCTTAATTGCATCATTTTGCATCACTCACAACATTTATATATCATTGTACTCACATCATCATGCATTACATCATCATCATCCTTATTTCTGAGATATGAAGTTTTTTTGTAGCTGCAGGTTTCATGATTGGAGGACCATTTTCATGCTAGTAACCGTATCCACTTTTCTCAAGGTTCAGCATTTTAATGAATCTTCGACCTTGAGAAAAGCAATTTAAGAAGGTTCGAAAGGAAATAAAAAAGAGAAAAGAAAAAAAAGTTCTTTTTTGAAAGAGTCCTACATCTTCTTCATATTATCATAGTCATAATAGCAGGAAGAAATGTTTGAAATTGAAGAAAATGGTGTGTAGCCCAACATTGAAGAAACTGTGACCATAAATTTGAGGACGGAGAAGGACCCAAAATAGGTGAAAATTAGAGTTTTGTTATTCTTTAGACAAAATAGTGAATGATTGTATAAATGTTTTTGCTCGGTCGTGTCAAGACTTCCAAGTATTAGCTACGGACCCCATTTTTCACAGATCGTCAATTTTGCCTAAAAGTGAAGTCAGTTGAGAAGGAAAGATTGTTGAGAATCTGAATGGAAAAAGATCAAGCATGAGAGTCAAGTTAATAAGATCAAGAGATTCAATTTGAAGAAGATTCAACTGTTAATTCTTCTTAATCTGATTAACATCATTAGAGTTTTAGGAGATAAAAGAGTTCATGCCAGATTAGATAGGATGTAATCAAAGAACAATGCTGGATTTTCATTTTTCATGAGAAATCCCTTATGGGTGTATGGTCAGAGTATATGACAAGAAAGCAAGGCATTGAACTTTTCTAAATGGAGATTCAAGACTGAAGAAGATATTGTTACATCGAGCAGATTTTTGTAGACAATTCAAGCCAATCATAGAAGATCATATACTGTGAAGATGGTTCTTTTCAGCACAGGTGCATCGAGATGATTTTTCTTGAATCGATCAATTTAGAATAAAAATATATTTTGCCTGAAATTAAATTTTATCTTGAAATGATCAGAGGCTATTTTCCATTTGAATCTTCATTTCATAAAATCCCTAGTTAACCCTTTTGAGCTTTATAGTTTCTTTTCTATGACCTAAATTGAGATTTATCACCCCACACTGGGGCAAAGAAATAGAATCAAGAGATACCCCACACTGGGGCAAAGCGGTAGAATCAAGAGATACCCCACACTGGGGCAAAGAGGTAGAATCAAGGGATACCACACACTGGTGAAAAAAGAAAGTAAAATAAATAAGAATTTTGGGAAATTATTTTGAAGATTCACAAACTGGGGCAATAGATGTTGGGTTTCAACAAAAAAAGAAGAAGAGAAAATCAAAAATGAAAAAAAGGGGAAAAGATGGACGAAAATTGAAAAAGAAAATCAAATAGTCCAAAAAAGTTTGGAAGGGAAATTGGGAAATACTCAAAACTGGGGGCAGGAAGTGTCATATCTGCAGAAAGTCAAGAAAAAAAAAGAATTATACTTGGTGCAAAAAGTTTCATATTTGGGAAGAATTCAAGGTAAAAAGAGAAGAGAAACATATTGCTTGAGTTGTGCAATCCCAGTTCACCCATTCCATAAAAAATATTGTCTTTGAGCCTTGTTATCTTTCTTTCATAAACCTAAACCAGCCTCCGTTTCGTCCTATATGATAAGTTTTCTTTTGATCATGATAATCTTTAATTGTAAAGCAATTTAACTCTATTTTGATTGGTAATGACAGAATTAAAAGCTTCATAATTGAGAAACAAAAATCTCATGCATGATAAAAATCTGCAAAGGCATTGTTGCACAAAAAGAATGTGGAAGCCGGCTTTGTTGAAAACCGTAACAGGAGCTAGAGATAAAAATGGCAAAAAAAAAAAAAAAGAAGAGAAACAAAAAAATTGAAGTCAGTTGAGGAGAATAACCCCTAGCATCAGTTTGGAATCATCTTGCTACTTTCAACAGAGCACAACGGTATCTGTAGATCATCCAATGAAGTGAAAGGATATATCTACACTAGGGCAATTGTTATCATCTTGTCTGACATCTTTGAACAGCTTGGTCCGGTATCATTTTGGAAATCTTGATCAGGTCGAGCTGAACATCTCTTTCATTCTCTCAAGAGTCAAAAATAATGACTTTGTTTCTGATAATCACCGAGGATGAATTCAAACTCTTAAGATTTTGGTTACAACTCTGTATTGTTGTTCAATCACATTTTGCTATTCATTTGAAGATGTTTACTTCGGCTATTTTGATCAACTTAATCTAGAGAAAATGTTGAAGCCAAAGATGATAAATCTAGGGTTTTAAAAAAAAAGTGCTCAATAAAAAAAAATTGAAAAAGGAAAAGACAACAATAATCAAAAAAATAAATAAATCTCTATCTCTGCGTTTGTATTTTATTTTTTCTTTAAGCTACAGATATCACAAGGTAGAGGAAAAGAAAAGAGCTGGAGAAAAAACTAAATCACTCTGAGCAAAGGCCATGTGAGGAAATTTTGGAACATCATGCTAAAGAAGAGCAAAACCAATTATCCCAAGAATCTAAGGAAGAACCAGAATTCAACAGAGGCAGAGCCAAAAGAGAACAAGCCCAAAGGTGCAACTCATGATGAAGCACAAAAAGAGCATATCACCTTTCCAATGGAGTGCACTTAAAAGAAGGCTTCCTGTTAGTCCTCCAATGAAGATCACTCAAAGACAACAAGGAAGCGAGACCTTCAAAGAAGAACAAAAGCCGATCAAGCTGAAGAGATAATAGAAGCAAGAAGACAAGAGATTGTATTGTAATAGTCGGTCTAGTAAAAAACAATTCTGTCTCTTTTGAATCTCGTCTCACAAGTGGACCTGATTCTAGACAGTTCTGCGACATTAACCATTGAGGTTGAAACCTGTCCACCCCTTTGAAGCAGCTCAATGATGACTAGACTTAACTTTGAGAAGTCACAGTCTTCAGTAATCTCCGAGTTCAAGGACTGAACATTTCTTTTAGTCAAACGTATTCTTCATGAATTGAAGTTCAAAAAAAAATGATCAATGAAAGAAACTTGAAACCTTCTCACCTCTGAGCTATACACAGCTCAAAGATGTTTAGACCTTTGTAATTTGTCTTCATGAGATGTAGTAACGTCGCCTCTTCAAAGGCAAGCATTCACCTTTTCGGGAATAGACACATTCCCTTGATAGAATTTTTTCTTTAAAAAGAAAAAAACACTAAAATATTGGAAGTTTAAAATATGAAGAGTTATTTTGGCACAAAGCACAATTTCATTGAACTGTTCAAATTGGGGTCATTCCTTTTTCTTTGTCGTCTGTCGCTCGCGACTTCGATAAAGAGGGGTAGCTGTAGACACCCCAATTTGCACTGATGTGCAGTTTTTCCTATTTTTGCACTCCTTGAAGGCTTGGCTTGAGAATCGGTAACTCCTGACTCACCTCTAAGTCCCTTATCTTTGTGTGTAAAATTCTTCAAAAACTCTGAAAAATCATTAAAATGACGTTTTTACCCCCAACTCTATTTTTGATCAAAACAGATAATTTTTGAAAGTCAAAACAAATTTTCAACTTCCGATTCAATTTCTACACGTCACAAGCTTCGAAACAACTGTAAAATCATTAAAATCCGAGTTCAGGGAGTGGGTCAATGAGCATTTTGGTAATTTTGAGTTTTTGCCACGTGGCAATGATGGTGAGGTGACGTGGCGAGGAATCTCGCCACGTGTGCACAAAAATCTCTCTTTCCTTTCCTTTCTCTATTTCTTTCCTTTCTCCTTTCCTTCTTTTCTCTCTTCCATTTCCTTTCTCCTTCCCTTCCTTTCTCTCTTTCTTTCCATTCTCCTTTCCTTCCTTTCCCTCTTCCCTTTCCTTTCTCTCTCTTTCCCTCCTCTTCTATTTAAGAAGACAAGTGACGAACGAATGGGAAGAGGCTTTGACAAAAGGAAAACGGAAGTCCTCCCTCTATCGAATCTCCAGCAACCAACCTCCTCCTCCTTCAACCGACGGGACGGCAGCGGCGGAACCACTCGACGGCGCTGCAAACTCCGACACCTCCTCCGATCATTTCCCGCGGCACACCACAACTTTAATCCGGTAATCTTCTCCCCATCCTCTTCTATTCTTCTTCTTCTTCATCTTCTTCTTCTTCAAGACCTGCAAGACACAAACCCAAAACAAACCTGCAAGTCTTTCCCAACCTAGCGGCATTGTCGTCCTCATATCTCTTCCATCCGATTCAATCCCTGTTCTCATCCACCCATTGGTGCCCCATTCACCTTTAACCTTCCTCATTTTCCATCACAGCAAACCTACACCTCTTCAACCCAGAATCCTCCATTAGCAACACTCCAATAGCATCTCTCTTCCATCCATCTCTACTTATCCCTCTCCGGCTCTCTCTCTTTCCCTGCTCTGTTGACCGCCTTCTCTTTCCCTTTTTCCCGGTTACTGCTGCAACAACAGTAGCCACCGTACCTCTCTGCCTTCAGTCTCTTTTCCGTCCTATGTTCTCTGTTCAACAACAACAGCACTACCTTCCTCCACCGCACAACCACATCCAAAAACACCCTATTGCAGTGGCTCCAGCATTGCCCGAATCCATTTTCCCCTTGTTCTCTATACTCAAAAACATTAACCAACCACCTTCCATCCCAATTCACTTCAACCTCTCCTCGTCCCTGTTCTTACTTGTTCATCCATCTCCAAACCGAGATAATCTTCAATTTCAAAACTCAGAACTCCACCACAACCTATTCCATTGTTTCTTTTCACAAATCCCATTGCTTCATCTCTCTTTCTCTCCAACGAATTCATCCCCATTTGCAATTTCCCCAATAGCCAAACTCCCATGTTTTACAGAACCCAACCTCCTTTGCTGCACCTCCATTCAACTCAACTACGGCAACAGTCTGTACCACCACCTTCACGCCATCACTCGCACACCCCATTCTCCTTTCCTTCTCTTCCTCTTTTCACTTTTTCCCTTCTTCTTCTCCTCCCCTGTATCTCTCTCTCTCTTTCTTTTCGTCTTCTTCCTTGTAGAAAACAGGCCCTCCCCAAAAAGAAAAAGAATAACAAAAAGACCACCAACCAAAACCAAAAACCCCCCAAACCACTACCATTAACCCAAACCGAATCAAACATAACCCAAACCAATCCAAACTTGAACCAAGCCCGACCCACTGAACCAAACCCGAATCAAACCAAATCTCTTTGAACCAAACCAAGCCATACCCGAACCCTTAACTGGTCAATCCAAAAGACCCAACCCCAAACCGGAAAATCCGAACCGACCCTAAGGACTCGTTTGGCTGAAACTAAAAAAAAATGATTAGCTTATTTTCATCCAAATCTGAAGCCGAGCACAATAGCCGCCTCCCAAGCTGAGTCTGTCGAGGAGTTCAAAGAAGAGGAACACACATCTAAGGTAAGGACCACTGCTACAGGTATATTTCCTTTTATTTTTAGTTTTTATCATGTAATTATTAGAATTGAAATCCTGTAATGAATAAAATTTCTTTTTGTGAATTTAATTAATTTTTTTATGTTATTTTGAGGTTCTAATTCATTAGATGTATTTTATTTTATGTTTTGGTTGTTAAAATGTAGAAGTTTATTTTTATCATTTTAGGATTAATTTCATCATTTTAAACCATTTTTTATGATTGTCCAAGAATTTAATTAATTTAGTTTATTTTGTAAATTTTCTTTAATTGGCCAAATAATCTTGAACCGGGTATCTGGTTGAACCGGTAGTAGATAGGTGCCTAACGCCTTCCCATCTCTCAAATAAACCCCCTTACCTAATTTCTGGTTAAACCACCCTAAAATTCACATTTTGGTGTTTTATAAAAAAAATCAATAAAAACTTGGGTGACCATCCACACCCAAACTCAATGGATGGTGGCGACTCCAAAATAACCCGATCAACCTAGGGTCCACCTGACCCAGGGGTGATCACAATGCCTATACTGGCATTAAATTTGTTTTTGTACAAAAACTCCACTAATGGCCGATGCACTCCTCAATTTCCACATAAATCCATCACACAAGCTCGCAACATGTTCTCTAGAACTTGGTTGACTCTCTCGGTTTATCCGTCCTTCTGCGGGAGATAAGCGGTGCTTAAATCTAATCTCATGCCCATAGCCTTCTACAAAGCTTCCTAAAATCTAGACGTGAACAACGATCCATGATCCGAGACAATGCTGACTGGAACTTCATGTAATCGTATAATCTCACACACGTACAGTCTCACAATCTTCTCGGCTGTAGCTAACGTCCGAACTACTAGAAAATGAGCAGACTTGGTCAATCGATCGACGATCACCCAAATCGAATCAAGGCCGCCTCGAGTCTTTTGTAGTCCGACCACGAAGTCCATAGTGATATGCTCTCACTTCCACTCTGCAATCGATAACGGCTATAGAAGTCCTGCTGATCTCATGTGTTCGGCTTTCATATGTTGACAAGTGAGACACTGTGCTACATACTTAGCAATCTCCCTTTTTATTCCTAGCCACCAGAAATTCGGACGTAGATCTCGATACAACTTTGTGCTTCCCGGATGAATGGAGTAGCACGACTTGTGTGACATCCCAAATCTCCCTTCTAATGCTCTGGTCGTCTGGTACACAAAGTCCACCTCTGAATCTGATCAAACCATTTGGATGTACTACCCACTCAGGCTTGCAATCGTCCCGTTGCAAGTGATAGTAGATCAAAATCGTTCTTCTGATGCTTTACAATCCGCATCTCTAGTGATGGCTTGACGAAAAAACTGAAAAAATAACCACCATGTTGCTGATCTGTAGGCTAAACTCCCAAGTCTGAGATAACCTCCTGCAGTCTCCACTCCTACCTCATCAACTGTACAAGAACTCCGCACGGTTTGCAGCTCAAAGCATCTGCTACCACATTAGCTTTCCTAGGATGGTAGCTAAGCGTAGAGATACAATCATTCCCGAGGTCAAACTGTAATGAACTAAATCCACTAAGAGAATACCCACATTTAATGATTTGAGTTTTTTAGATTTAAGGGTATTTTTCCACATTTATTTAATATATATATATATATATATATATATATATTATAAATGCTAACTGGATAAATATGCATTACTATTTATTAGTTGGGGTTATTTCAATATTATATATAAGTAGTGGGTGTTGATTTGAAAAGTATCAAATCAAATATAGGAGCTTCCGTTTTAAACGCACGACCCAAAGGGAACGTGCATTGCTTTCAGAAGTTTGGCTTTCTGTTTTGGAATAGGTTTAAAGGAGAATTAGGGTTTCATTCTCTACTATTGTTTGGGATTTCTAGATAAGAACCCTTGTGAGTTGCTGGAGAGAAGAAAAGAAAAAGAAGAAGACATTTTCGTGGAGGATTTCGAAGCCGAAGCACGTGGATGAGTTGGTTGTTGCAACCCTTATTCACAAGATGAAGAGCATTCCTGAGAGTGCTAAGAAACTCTAATCAATTTAGGTAAGTTGCGTAGGGGTGAGATCATAACCTTTGATTGAGATCAATGCACTTAGTTTGAATATAATGAATATAATGAATATTTGAACTTATTGATTGATTGAGTGAATTGATCTTGTTTGAATTTGTAATGACCTAAATCCGCTAATAGAATACCCACATTTAATGATTTAATATTTTTCAGATTTAAGGGAATTTTTCAGCATTTATTTGGTATATATGTATTATTATAAATGCTAATTTGATTTATATATATTGTTATTTAATAGTTGGGGTCGCTTTGATATTATTAATTGTATGGGGTTTTGATTTTTATAAAATCAAAACAATCTTAGTAGTTGCCGTTTTGAAAGCACGTCCAGTAGGGAACGTGTGTTTGTTTTGGAAGCTTAGGTTTGAGATTTGGGCATATAAGGGAGAATTAGGGTTTTATTCTCTCCTATTGCTCTGGAATTTCAGATCTGAACTTCTGTGAGAGGCTAGCCGGAAGAAGAGAGGAAGAAAAAGACTACCTTGTGGAGGATTTCGACGAAGTCGGTGATCGTAGCCCGTATTCGTTAGACGAAGAGTGTTCTTGAGAGTGCTAAGAGACTCGACATGAACCAGGTAAGTTGTGTAGGGATGATCATAGTTTTTGATTGAAATCAGTGCCCTGTTTTTGAGTATATAGAATATATGATTTGTTGATTGGTTGAATGATTAAATCCGTGTTTGAATGTGTTTTGTGTAGTCTAATATGTTTCAAAGATGTTTTCGGAGGTTTATGTATGTTTACAAGTGATTTGGAGTGCATTAGAATGCCTAGATTTGGATTTCAAAACTCACGGAATAACAGAAAAGCTCAGATTTGCGCAGATCGGTAGGCTTCGGTCCACCGATGCCTCTACCGACGACCACCAGATTTCATAAAGAGGTTCTGTCCACCGAATACTCCACTGATAGAGACTGTTTTCTTGACTAAGTTGGCTATTCGGCAGGCTTCGGTCCACCGATGCCACTGCCGCACACCCTGTAGATTGCACATAAATTTATGATTTCGTTTGGATGACTTGGATGGATGGTGTAGGGCTTCGGCCATTATTGTTGTTGATTTCCGGGAGCAAGACTTGACCATGGTGTGTCAATCTTGGAGTTCTGATTTGTTGGTTCCCATCATTCCATCTTAGTTGATTCTTATTGTTGTAGACTTATGGTAATCTAATGATTGTGTACTATTGTGATAACGTTGGAAGCTGGTGAATGTATACAATCAGTTTATCTAAAGGAATGGGACCTTGGATAGTTTCTGTTATAGGCCTTCATATAAAAACCACCGAATGGATTACATACTAGGTTGATGTCAAGTGGTAAGTAGACTGGGAGGTGGAAGTCTACGGAGAAACAACTGTGATGCGTTCGGACTGGGTTGACTATATATGTTGTGAGTTGAAAGTGCCCACAGAAACTAGGGTAGGATGCTTGCGAGCACCCATACAGGTTTGCTACCTCTCGATTATTGTTCACTAGGAAGCCTTCGTGCCATAGGTTAGGGGCCCGGAATGGAGAGGGTATTTCGATAATTCTTTGGATGAGTCCTAAAATGGCTTTGTTGTTGGAAGAGTGTTATGAGGTGTGCTTACCATGAAACATTAATCTTAGTTCATCTCATCTTGCATCCTTATCATTGGTTGCGCAATTCTAGGTCATGTGCTTGTGTTCATGTTATCATCATATCATCTCATAAACTACTCATCTTGCATCTCTTTATGTTGGCTAATTAATGGATTTGTCATTGGATTATCATGGTACTAACCTTTGTGCCTGATTCCATGAGAGGACGGGTGAACATTCCTTCGCTTCTTACTAAGCAATCATAGGCTCACGCAACGTTTTATGTTGTAGGATGGGAAGAGGAAGGTTTCCTCTAGTCGGAGTTACTGGGTGGATTGTTTTGCTTCTTTACTTGCTTGCTTGCTTTGCTTTCCATTTATTTCCCTTCACTTCGGATGGAGTTAGACTATTAAGTTTGATTTATGTAGTTGACGTATTCTGAGGATCCTTTGGACGTAGTAGTAGTTTGGTTTTGGATTTATTTTATTTAGTCCATGCTTTGGCCAAGTACTGTTTATTTATACTTTGGATATTTCTATGTTGTTGTTAGCTTCCGCATTCTGATCTATTAAATGAAAGTACATTATTACTTTTATTGCATTATGTTGTGGTAGCAATCCGTAGTCCAGTAGTGGATCCCAAAGGTCTCACCTTGAGATCCGTGCAATTCCCTCCTTGGGATTCGTGCTACGGATTTGAGGCGTGACAGATTGGTACCTTGTGAGACTTAAATGGCTGTTCGGGTGTTTAGATGGCAAGAAGGAGAAGGAATACTTCCGTTGGTGAGAATTCTGCCTCAGATGGCGAGCGTATTTCAGATCTTGGGCTACTTGGCTATGTATCAGCGTGATCAGATGGAGCGCCAGGTGGTGCTGGATGAGAGGAGAGTGCAGAGTACGATTATGACTTGGCTCAAGAAGTTCAAGAAGCTGACACCACCGACGTACGTGGGACGAGGAGAACCTCACTATGTAGTGGACTGGCTCCTTGATATAGAGAGGATTTCAGGATGATGGAGTGCCCAGAGTAGCAGCATGTATCCCTGGCGACTTTCCTACTGAAAGGGGAAGCTCACCACTGGTGGGAGATGATCGAGAGGAGCTTGACATCCGAGATGACTTCGAAGCAGTTTTGTCTTCAATTCTTGGAGAATTACTTATCAAGCAGCTATAGGAGGCAGATGGCTTCCGAATATTTGCGTCTAGAGCAGGGCAGTCTTACTATGGCCCAGTATGAAGACCGTTCGCAATGCAGTCCCATTATGCACCTTACATGGTTGCTAGTGAGATCGATAAGGCAACGAAGTTCGAGATAGGTTTGTGGCCCACTATTCAATCCAGAGTTGTTCCTCAGTGTCTGAAGACCTACGCTGAAGTCCTTGAGTGAGCTAGGCATGTGGAGCGAGACATGGACAGATCCGGAGCTTTGAGGGATCAGCCCAAATCAGACAGGAGCGGCAGCTGTGGCGGTGGGAGATACTAGCCATATCACGCTAGACTGGGCCGGGACAGGAAGCAGAGATCAGATTCTCGACAAGAGAAGATTCCACCCCAAGTTGCGGCAGCACCAGCAACATCTGTTGTACTGACAACGTCAGCACGTGACGCGACACGTCAGCCCCTTCCACCTCAGTACCAGACGTTCCTTGGGAGAGATAAGAGGACTTGCCACAACTGCGGCAAGGAAGGACATCTACAGCGATTCTGCAGAGCACCGTGGAGAGACAGACAATCTACAACTTAGCACGACAGAGTTCACGCATTGACGGATGCCGATGTTCCCTGTGACGACAACGCTACCAATGTCGTGGTAGAAGGTACCATTCTTCTGTCACACTCTTGTGCGCGTGTTATTTGACTCTGGTGCATCGCATTCTTTTATCTCCTATAGTTGCATGAGTTTTCTGGGTTTACGTCCTAGGACGTTAGAACATCCTCTGTATATTGCCAACCCAGTTGGGGGGTATCGCAACTCTCCACCGAGTTTGCAAAGCTTGTGTGGTGAGCTTAGTCAACCTTAATCTGGAGGCAAATCTGATTGTGTTAGATATGCTCGAGTTCGAGGTTATTCTTGGGATGGACTGGCTTTCAGCCTATCATGCCAGGATTAACTGTTTTGAGAAGTCAATTATTTTTCATCTTCCTGGAGGCCGATACTTGACTTTCCATGGATCGGAGAAGGATCGTTATCAATCCGACTTTCTTTTTACTACGGAAAGCGTTCAGAAGCTATCTTTGGAGGATATCCCTGTGGTGAGAGACTTCGGTCACGTATTTTAGGATATTCAGGGTTTATGTAAGGACCCGAACCGGAAATTCCCGATTACGTAGGTTTTCCAGTCCAAGTGTAACCTTCACCCCGAATTTCTACGAGAGTGGCTACCCAAATAGAAATCATAAGCGTAAGTCCTAAGCAGTTCTAGTAAGATATAAGTAACTAAAAACGCCTAGAATAAAAATCTATAATTTATGGGTATTTGAAATCTAGTTCTAGACTAATTTCACGTACGTTTAGCAGAGTGCGCTACCCAATCCATGTCAGCTCTCTCGGTTTGCTTCTATCTCC
>JAUPMG010017410.1:0-15329 GCA_031762675.1 Pachysandra terminalis
TAAAAAAAAAACAAAAATATATATATATATATATATATATATATGTATATATATATATATGTGTATATATAATCCAAATTAAAACTGAGAATAGATAGTATCAATATTAGTAAGCAAAATAAATTCCCCGACAACGGCACCAAAAACTTGATGTGCGGTTTCGCAAGTGCACGAAATCGTAGCAAGCAATAAAGTGATGAAATAGAGTGTCGAACCCACAGGGAATTTTTAGCTATTAAGTACTGAAATTACTATCCTAAATTTTATTTGGACAATCGAATAGTGAGGTAAGTGTTTGAAAACTTAACTAATAATTAAAATTAATGACTCAGAAAATAAAATGATAAGTTTAACCAGTTGATTAAAATACTAAGGCATTTGATTTCATCATAGCCAATCCGAATTTAATTCTAAATATTCATGCTATTAAAAATTACAATCTAATTTGAAAGCGAAAATCCCTAATCTATCCAAAAGTCTCTCTCGAGCACCAATGAACTGACCCCCACGCGATAACCCACTATATCTCTATGTGAATTTAAAAGCATGAAAGCACATTATGTTCTATGGAGTTTCATGCAAACCTACATAAACCATGCCAATACCCCTATCAACATGTAGAGTATGGAATTTTATCATAAGAAAGAAATATTGTATATCTCCTCTCGGTCTCAATACAATTGACAAGACAATTAAATGGTGATCAAGCATTCAATTGGACTAAGCACAACGATAAAATACACAAATATGAATTATAAATTCAATAGCAATAATAAAAAGATTTAAGACTTCATGGCTAGACTACATCAAAGCCTTAGCAAATCAAATTAGCTCATTATAGAAGTAAGAACAACATTCTCTTTAATAAAAACATGGTTAATAAAAAGAATTCTCAGATCAAGATATGAAATAGAAAATTAAGAAGAACATAAAGGAAAATTGAACTTGTTAAGATCCAAAATCCTCCCATCTCCTTTCACGTTCTGCTCCAACGTTCTCTTTCCCAGCCTTCTTCCACGTCCAGCACTTGTTAACTCATGTTCAGAAAAACTTGTCCATCTATGCCAATTCACGTTCTAATTTATAGAACAACTCCTCTGTTGCCAAATATGAACCAACAGCTTCTAATTTTAGTTCTTTTCTTCTTTAACTTCTTTGCTAAGCTGGGTTACTTCTTTTTTGCTCTTTCTAATTCAGTTGTTGAAGATCTCTTCTCAATTTGATGCTTGACTTCAAACGCAAATTACCCTTCAACTCCTTCCTTCTTGATCGTTCCTTCTATTTTTGGTCTTGGTTTCCTTATTCGGTTTCTCTTCAAATTGACGAACAGCAACGACTACTTCAAATCTTGTTTACTGCCAAAAATGCACGAACAAAATACTTCCTTCCAAAATGAGTTAACTCGCAATAGGCGAGTTGGGCTGAATTGACTCGGTTAGCGGGTCGGGTTTAGCTATCTTGGATGGGTCTTAATCGGATCGGGTCATATTTCATTTCCAATTCTGATTTTATTTCTTTTGAACTTGATCCGACCTGTCTAATCCGACTGATCAAACCTTACTCGTCCGGTCTGATCCGTTTGGACCAGACTTTTTCCCAAAAGTGTCTTTGCATCAATAAATTAGGCATAATTAAGACAACTAAAATATAATGCAAAGGTAAAAGAATTTGGAAAATTCTAGGTAAAATGGAGAGTTAAATATGAGAAAAATACAAGATAAGTCATGCAGTTAAGGCTATAAAATGTGGTATTTCATGACTTATCACTTACCTCGAATCTTTAATGGTGTTGTTTCTTCTTCCTCTTCAAGCTTCATCTACGGAAGTTCCTTTAATCTCCAAGATCCTAAAGCCCCAACAATCCTTCTCTCTCTCTCCCTCTCCTTGAATAATGGTCCATACGTCCCTACTAGTGTTCTCATAGTTTTAGTTTTGTGTTTGTAATCTAGGAGTCTATATTAGTTTTAGATTAGTATTAATTCTCCACCCTTAGATTAGATTAATAAGTTCCTACGTACTCTCAGCCCTTGATTTTAAGTGTCCTAAATGTAGTTGGATTATAAGTTAATCATATCTAACTTATCCTTATTTGTTTAGGATTGGTTTTAATTTTCTAATCAATCCTAACCATGAGATTAGTTTAATTCTTGCCTTTAGATCTAAAGTGTTCTAATTCTAGATGAACTAATCATTGACTTTATCCTAATTTAATCCTATTCAGATTTAAACTCCTTTCTTGTAATCCTAACCATTAAATTAGTTTAATTGTTACTACAAGACCCTAGCCACACATTACAACTTAAAGAGTTATGATTGTGTGTGAAGCACTTTAGTTTCCTACCGTACAACCCACCAATCATAACAGTCAAAGTCGAACATGATAGCTAACTTACTAAAATTTTAAATTAACCCCTATATTTTTATTAATTATATATTAACCCTATTATTTTAGTTTGGGTTATTACAGAAACTCCGAATCTCGGCTACATTCTTGGGTTGCTCCCAAATCAGCACTAATTCTACCTTCACTGGGTCTACTGCCACTCAATCCTTGAACACCACATATTCTAGGAATCTGACCTTCTCTTGCCAAAAGTCACACTTCTCAAGCTTGGCATTCAGCTTGGAGTCTAGAAGTATATGCAATGCCATCCTCAAGTGTTGCTAATGTTTCTCCCTTAACTTGGAGTAAATCAGAATATTATCCACAAATATTACCACGAACGGATCCAAGTAAGGTCGAAAAACACGATGCATGAGATCCATGAAGCAGCAGGTGCATTCGTCAGACCAAATGGCATAACGAAGAACTCCTAATGGCCATACTGCGTCCTGAATGCTATTGTGGGGATATCCTTCTCCTTATCCTCAACTGATGGTAGCCGGATCGCAAGTCAATCCTAAAGAAGAATTGAGCCCCCCTCAACTGATAAAACAAATCCTTGATCCTGGGTAGAGGATACTTATTCTTAATGGTGACCTTATTCAACTATCGGTAATCTATACACAATCACTGTGAACCATTCTAATAACCCAAACTAAATAATAGGGTTAATATGTAATTAATATAAAATATAGAGATTAATTTAAAATTTTAGTAAGTTAGCTACAGGTTTGACTTTGACTATTTGTGATTGATGGGTAGTACTATAGGAAACTAAGTGCTTCACACACAATCATAACTCTTTGTGTTATAATCTGTGGCTAGGATCTTGTAGGAACTTTTAATCTAAATCAATGGCTTAGATTCAAAAGGATAAATAATAGTTATAACTTAATTATGATTCTATTTTAAATAGATAATTAAAGACCAGTTTAACTACAACTAGGAATCTAGATCTAAAGGCTATAATTAAACTAATCTATTTTAATGGCTAGGATTAATTAGAGAATTATAACCAATCTAAATTAATAAGGATTAAGATTAGATAAGGTTAACTTAAAATGCAATTAAGACTAGGATACTTAAAATCAACGGTTAGGATTTCGTAGGAACAATTCAACTAAATTAATAGTTAGGATCAAAAAGGAGAAGAGTTTAAATCAAAATAGGATTAAGAATAAGACTAAGTCAATAACTTATCAACTTAGAATTAGGACACTTTAATCTAGGGTTAGGATTAAGCTAATTTAATCTAAGGGTAGAGATTAACTTATAATCCAACTTAGATACCAACTCCTAGTCTAAGTGGGAAACTGTAGAAAATCTATATAAGAACACCTTGAACGTGTGAGCCATAATTCTTAGAGATGAGAGAGAGGAAATAAGGATTGCTGGAGCTTTAGGAGCTTGAGGAACTTCAAAAGATCAAGGAAGAAGAAGAAGAAGAAGAAGAAGAAGAAGGTGTTCATCTGAACACCAATTCAAGTTCAAGGTAATTATTCGGATTAAGCCTTATTTTCGATTTTAACTAGGTGACTATGTCATACTCCTTAAGTATGACATAGCACGATCTTAAAAATTATATCTTTCATTACTTCTTCATAAAAACATGATTTTTCTGGTTTTCAATCATGCAATCCATGAGGTAAATTTAGTAGATGTTTTTGTGATATAAGTATTGGATTTTGTTCGAAATTATGTTTAAACATGTGTTATAATTAATTATTATCGAATTATCAAAATTAAATAACAAAACTTGAGTTTTCTAGGTTTCCGAGACATCGATCGACCGTTTGTTAGCCAACGGGTCAACCGACCATAAGTTTTTGTTCTGGGTTGGGTTCTTGGTCTCTGGCCGAGCAACCAATCAAGGATCGATCAATTGACAGGTCAATCGATGCCCACAGGCTTTTGTTTTGCTCTCTGCCCGAGTAGCCGACCACCATCGGTCAACCGACAAGGTCAAGCGACGACTGTAGGTTGGTGTAAGTTGACCATAGGTCAACCGAAATTTATAAAAGTGCTCCGATTGACTTTTAACTTTGCATGCATACTATATTTGACTTAATTAAACCAATTATGATGTTAGATTTGATAAATTATGTATATTTTGCATATGTGCCTTTATGTGGAAGATTTGCTATATCTGACCCACGAGTGATATTTTGATATGGACTTGTTTGAACTCTAAACTCATTATAGACATATTTATTATGTTAAATTACATATGCACATGTACACGAGTTGATTGTTTAGTTATTGTGCACAATTCACTTGCACCGCATGGCCTTCATGCTGACCTTCTATCGGGTCTAATGCTTGACTTGACCTCCATAACTTCATATTGCTGGAGTTTATGGTTTATAATGAGTGTCATCATAATTGGTGACGAGGTCCCGGAAGGACTAATTTGTATGTGTTGAGGGATTGATCATCCCAATAGACCAATTTTGTTAACACCCTTGGTGAGGGCTATACCTTGTATAGTTATCCCAAGAGACTTGTAGTAAGATGATAGGTGAGGGAAAGTTCACATTAGTGAGGCCCAATATCTGAATCATATGAGTGAAATTCTGTTAATATATCGACTAATGTATGGTTCACGAATGAAGTTCTAGGTGATACCTTGGGAGTTGTCCCTATGATCGGAAATAAGTGAGGGGATTGAGCTCTCTAGGTCGCAGCCCGTAGAAACTATGATGCGCACATAGAATAATCTACTATGTCTGCCATGTATTGGGGATGAGTTCTAGGTGAAGCATCTTGGGTAGTAAGATTAAGACCGGCTATGGAACATACACTAATCGAATGCCAAATAGCATACATATTTGCATATCATATTGTTGTGCATGAATCACATGTGGTGATATATTTATTGTTGCATGAGCATGCATTGCATACCCTAATAATTGAACCAGCACATTACATTGAACATCATTATCATATCATATTTCATATCATGTTATTAATTGCATATACTAACTTATGTATTGTCTATGCATTACCATTGGAGAGTGGCATTGACCCTACTTCAATCCAAAGTATTGTTTATATTCGTTTATTTACTAAGCTAAGTGTTGCTTACACTTTCTAAGCAACATATTTCAGGACCAATAGAAGATGGACAACAGGACTATGGTGATCAAAATGGAAGACAACAATATGATTAAGACCTTAGTTATATTTAGATTATTGTTTTCTGATTTCAATAGACTTTGTAATAGGACTGGTTGATTTTTATGTCTTTATTTGATTTTATTATCATTAAGACCAGATTTGAGTATTTTAATAGGGTTTTGATTGAAACATGAGACTTAAAATATATATTTTATTTCGCTATTTTCTGATTGAAGATTGTTATGTTTGGATATTATTCTTAATTATTATTATTTTTCAGAATATTACTTTACAATTCTCTTAATAAATTCAATGGTTTGGTGAAGCATTGCTTATCCACTCCCATAAGGATATGGGGTGAGAGTTATATCTTAAATTTGGGAACTCCTATGAGATTTCCAGGTTTAGGATGTGACAACCATCCTTCTTAAGAAATACAACCCGTGCGCCCATCATGATGTACTAGGTCTGATGAATCCCAGCTTCATCAAATCCTCAAGTTGTACCTTCAGTTCTCTCAATTCTGTAGGTGCCATAAGATAGGTAGTCAAGGAAACAAGTACTATCCCTGGAACCAAATCAATGCAAAAGTATACCTCCCTTTAGGCAGCGAACATGGTATGTCTTGGAACACCTGTAGTGACCCAGACCCAACTGGATTAATTATAAATTAAATTATTAATTTACTAATTATACAGTGGGAATTTAATGTAAAACCCTAGGTAGTATTGGACTAAATAAAAATTAAGAGAAACTAAGAGACAACTATTTAATTAATTAAGAACTAATATTTGGGCTAGATTTCAAATCCATATGGGCTAGAACACATGAGTTAACGAATGGGGCCCAAAACCCAACGTAGAGTCCAATAGGACTTGGACAGATAATTACATATTAAAACAAGGGTAGATTAGTAAGTTTTAGGGATGAATCTTAATGGAGAAGTTACCTTATTTATTGGTTATGTGTGAGGAGAGTTAAGGATGGGTAAAGAGGTAAAATTAAGTAGTTTTAGAAGTTAATAAAATGGGGCCAATGAATAGTGACGTGCATAGTGATGAAGAGGGATAGAGGTGCCATTTAACTTAGTCATTAGGGGTAGTTTAGACCTTTCCTTAGATTGAATTGAATTAGGAAATTATGGATAGATATGGGAGGGACACATGTAAGCATGGGAAGGTTCCTTAACCTATTCTCTTGCTTAGTGTACACAATCATGTGAGAGAGGAGAGAGAGTGTCTCTACACGTCCAAAACGAGAGAGAGAGAGAGAGAGAGAGAGAGAGAGAGAGAGAGAGGAAATCTGTGCTTGAAGGAAAAGAAAGAAAGAGGAATAAGAAGAAGCTTGGTGATCTACTAGTGATGGAAAACTTGCAGAGAAAAGAAACTAAGACGAAAAGGTAGGGACTTTCTTTGATTTTACGGTGATCATGTTCATGAATCTTAACAATGCAATATTTATTAGTTGTAATGAATGATCTGATGATTTGGGCATGATATTATGAATGATGATGTGTTTACATGATAAAGTATGCTTAGATTTAGATCTATTGCAAGTATGATGATCATATGAGTTCTTAGCATTTATTATGATTTTTCTGGAATTAATTCATGTGTGATGATTGATTTGTATAAAGATCAATATGTGTAGTTTATAATTGATTAGATTAAGTTAGAATAATAGTATGATATATTGAGATTGGTATTTTGATGTTTAGAAGTATAAAAATGCAATCTTGAGACTCTAGGCACGAAACCCTAGAAAGAAAACCGAATCTGGGTTGATTTATACATTCAGTAGGTACCTCAGCACATAACGAGACATCTAACGAATTCTTTGGTAGGTCATTTGGTGCATACCGAAACACCTACCGAGAGTTAGTAAACTCTCGGCAACATCTACCGACACTTGATACATACCGTAGCATCAACAAAGGCCTTCGGTAGGTTATTCGGTACATACCGAACCACCTACCGAGAACCATCAAACTCTCAG
Organism: Pachysandra terminalis; assembly: GCA_031762675.1. Lineage (NCBI taxonomy): Eukaryota > Viridiplantae > Streptophyta > Magnoliopsida > Buxales > Buxaceae > Pachysandra > Pachysandra terminalis. The sequence continues at coordinate 7,496 of JAUPMG010017410.1, forward strand.
GAACATCGACCGACGCTCGGTACATACCAAGCAATCAACCAAAGCTTTCGGTAGGACCTTCGATACGTACCGAACATCCACCGAAGCTCAATAAGCTTCATTTTTTGAAGGATGATCCCTGGATGTGTTATACACATGCATATGTGGTTGGTTTGTGTGCAAAAGATGTGGATATGGTCGAATGTTAAAAGTGCACAATAATGTTCAAGATTCAGGAAAATAGAATAATCCTGGATGAGATCTAAGGTGATTTTGACTTTAATGAGTTGGACATGTATATTGGACTACATGATAGGATCAGGATAGTTATCAATATTTGTATAGGATATTGAATGATTTGAGTGGTGCTTGTAGCATTCACTTATCAGGGTTGTGCTTGATTTTAATGACACTGTTTATTATGAGTGATACTGATATATCCATTACTTGTATGTGATTGATTGTAACATTGTTTGTTATGAGTGATGCTGGGAGCATCCATTGTATTTTGTGAGCGATGCTGGGAGTATCCATCATATGATTGAGACTGGTGCTGGGAGCATCCACTGATAGTCAATGGGATTAACGATGTTCTGTGAATGGAGCATTATTCCTTGAGTGCAAGTCCCTAAAATAATGATCACTTGAACATTATTCCGTGGGTGCAAGTCCCTAAAATAATGGTCACTGGAGCATTATCCCGTGGGTGCAAGTCCCTAAAATAGTGGTCACTGGAGCATTATTCCGTGGGTGAAAGTCCCTAAAATAGTAGTCATTGGAGCATTATTCCATGGGTGGAATTCCCTAAAATAATGGTCACTGGATTGAACGATTGTGTTGGACTATGTCTGACAAACCATTGCATGGCATCATTTGCTGCATTCATTGTGCATAACTGCATCATATCATGCTCATCTCATAGCACTTGAGTGTCTTGATTGTGTTTGTGCATGTGATACAGTAAGGATTGGTTGTGTTATGACATGGTGGGACCATCTGGATATAATATGTGGTAGCATGGTGGGACCATGTGAACATACGGTATGATAGCATGGTGGGACCATGTGATTGCTTGTGAACATAGTGGGACTATGTGATTGATATGATACTTATATGCTTGTATCACATGATGGGACCATGTATATCTGATTGTATTGTATAGTGGGACTATGCAATGTTTATTTAGCATGGTGGGACCATGTGATTATTGTTTGTGAACATAGTAGGACTATGTGTTTATTATATATTACTTGTGTGTTGTATTACATGGTGGAACCATGTGGATGTTTGTTTGTAAACATAATGGGACTATGTGTTTGCTTGTATTACCTGGTGGGACCATGTAGGTAGATAATTTGGTTAAACATAGTGGGACTATGTGTTTGCTTGTATTACCTGGTGGGACCATGTAGGTAGATAATATGGTTAAACATAGTGGGACTATGTGTTTGCTTGTATTACATGGTGGGACCATGTAGATAGATGTTTTGGTTAAGCATAGTGGGACTATGTTGTTATTTTGATATACGTGATGGGATCATGTAGGATATGTTTGGGTTCATAGTGAGACTATGAGATTTGGGTTGAATGCATGATCGGATCATGTGTGCCCTATTATTTATCATGGTGAGACCATGTGAATAATTAACATGATATAATTTGACTTCTTGTTTGGTTCTCAAAGTGAAATGAGATTATCATGTTAAATGTTATACATTTATTAAATATGTAAAATTTAGTATAATGGTGAGCATGCTAATACATTTGACTGTGATATTACTTGTTGAATGAACTTGCATGAATTAACCGTGTTATTATGTATGCATGAAGATAATCATTGTAACTTCATTGGATTTCTTTACGAAGCTTCAGCTGATCCTTTTTGTTGAAACAGGTAATCGTTCGATTGACCTGCTAGTATGGAGAAGAGATTTCCTTTTTATTTCAGATACTTGGTTTTTATAAAATTTGTTTTGACCCCACAGGGGCATGAACTTGTAATAACTTAGTTGGATTTATTTTGGATAATTCTAACTTAATTGGATGAGATTATGGTTTTAATTTATACAGACTTCCGCTGATTATGGTTTAGACTCTGAATAGCCAAGACTATGGTTATGTATGGTGATTGGTTATCCGCGTCCACGTGGTGGATCCGAAAGTTATTCCTCGTAAATCCTCGAGATCCTATATATCAGATTTTGGGTGTAATAACACCACTGGAAACTTACAAACCATTAGAATTTGGTCTACAGTAACCTTCTCACCACCTTCAATTAGGTTCAGAAACTCAGATTGAAAAAGCATCCCTTAGAGTACCGAAAAACTCCATAGGACTCTTCCTTAGGATCTCAAAGGTAAATATCCTCTTAAAATAGTTAACCCTAGCATGAAAGGCAGATAGCCAATCCATACCAAGTTTCACATCAAAGTCCCTCATGTCCAATAAGATGAAGTCAAACACAAGGTACAAATCTCCAACTCTAATCAAGCAGTTCCTATAAACTTGACTCAGAGTGGTTGATCCTCCCACAGAATTCTCTATTAACAAAGGCTCAAGCATAATCTTTTGTTTCAAACCCAATAATATATAAAAAGATATAGATATGAATGAATAAGACGCACACGAATAAAACAAAACTCTGTTAGGAGAATGAAAAATAATAAGGGTACCTTCCACCACGGCATTAGATGCTCCAGTGTTCCCTAAGTCATGGCATATACTCTGCCAGGTGTAGGCTGGGGTGTTGTTGTAATGACTTGAATCCATTAATCAGATTTTTAAAAATAATTAATAATAATTTTAAATGATTTATGAATTTATTTAGGAAAATGGTTTGATTGGTAATTAAAATAATTTGTTTAGGGTTAATGGGTATTGGGGATTTTCGTGAGTTTCAACTTAAGAGAAGGGCGTTTTCAGGAAAGACTAAGTTTAGAGATTAGGTTAAGGATTAACTTGTTACTCCCAAACCTAACCTAGCCGTCAATCTTGGTGAACAAGAGGAAGAGGAGAAGGAAAAACAGAGAATCATAAATTTTATACCAGAAGAAAGATTCAAAACCCAAGGTAAGTAAATCTTATTGTCGCATTCAACATTGAATATTGTGATTAAATTTCATAAATTAAATTAGGTGTTGCTCGGATTTTCCTGTACGGATCGCACGATTTATGTTGTAGGAATTAATTGCTTATTCCTAGGTATTTTTCCTATGCTAGAATATTATAATATAAATTTTCTACGATGATCAATTGCATATGCTTTTAATCCTTTGGATCATTAAATAACTCCTTGATAATTTAGAGGAGTAATTGTATGATTTATTTAATCGTTGCAAGCATGGGACATTTTATTACTAAATTTTATTATATTAACTATGAGGTATTTGGACGATTCCCGGTGAGGGAAATGCTTGTCGTTATCTATGAAAATTTTCTATATAATTATCTGAACCGTTCCCGAGGTAGGAAAACATTGTCGTTAAATTTAATATTTTTATCGGAATAATTATCTGGACCGAACCCGAAATAATTTGATGTATTTATTTATATCAAACGACTGTACGAACAGAACTTCCGCACTCTGTTAGTTTGGAATAAATTGTTGATTTTATTCTAAAACATTATGTTGGTTTTCTCATTACAGGGTTGGAACTCGAAGGTCTCACCTCATGATTCGCGCTGCCCGCATAGGGATTTGTGTTGCGGATCTGGGGCATGACAGTTGTTCTCATTGCCCTTGAGATGGGGCTCTAGTTGGTGCACGGCAATCCCTCCTCAATGGTCCAACCTTTTTACAATTGAAACACCTCATATTTGCTAATCTAGGTTGTTTCTAACTCTTAGTTGCTGCCAAAACCACCACAATCTACACTTCAAGTGCCTTGCGCTTCCTGTCTGCCTCTCTGCTCGTTTGCTGCCATACTAGGGTTTGGCTTTCCCTCTTCTACTCTTTGCGGTAGAACATATCAACAGCGTACTTTACTTAGTGTGCACGGTCGACCAGATCATCATATCTGGTGAACCGATGTGATATTAGATGAGACCAAATAGCTGGCTTCAGTCCACTCCTCGAACTTTGTCACTTTTTGCTTCTATTCTGCCAAAATGTGTGGGAAAAAAGAGATAACTATGCGAACATAGCCTCAAATTCAGCCATAGTTCATGTACCTTGCTCCAGTTGAAGAAACACTGAAGCCTTTTTAATTTTTGTAGCTAGCTGGGAAGTACTTGTTGAAGAACAACTCCTTTAATTTACCCCATGTCATGCCATCCACTCAAACAGTCCTCACTGTCATCTCCCACCAATGATTTGCCTCACCTTCTAGCATGAAGACTACTAGGTTCAGCTTCTGATCCTCCTTACAATTTAGAACTCTGAATGTCTTCTCTAGTCGATTCATCCATGCTTGAGCATCCCTTAGGTCTAGGGAACCCTTGAATATAAGAGGGGTTAGCTTCTTGAACTGCTCCATCAGAGAACCTCCCCTTGGCCTTTGCTCCACCCTAACTTCATTCCTCACGCCTCTTCCCTGCTAATCTGAGAGAGCCACAATGTAACGACCCGATCCTTGACCCTTAAGTTAATTAGGATTAGTGACTTAACTGACTTAGGCAATTAGAGTTAATCTCACGAGTGACCAAGATTTATGATCCACAAAGCCTGACCATAGAATGTTAGGTCAACTCAAGAATTTTAGGCGAATTGAGGAGCCAACCTGTTCGAGCAGTTAAAAATTAGATATTTAATTAGGGGTTTAATTACTAAGCGAGGCAATAAATTATACTAATTGACCTAAATCATCCGCTTCGACTCTATCAACGAAAGCCCTCTAATAGAGCCTGTATACGAACCCTATCGGAAAAGATATGATCCGAAACGTCGTTTTACCCCCATTGCTGAAACTATTCATAATCCGACCAGTTAAGCCTATAAATAGAACCCTTAGGTTCCATTTCAATCTTTCTCAACTCTTCTTCCTCTCTTATCTCTCTTGGAGCTATGGAGCATATGGAGGAAGGCTATGGAGTCACGAGAGACGGCAAATCGACTCCGGCGAAAGCCCCAAGTTGGGTATTTCTTCTATGATTTGTGATTTAGATGTGTTTTGGAAGCTTGGAGAAGGGTTGTATGCACCCCACCCACCTCTTCCAAAGTTATTGACCCGTGAAAGACTATATGTATGCGGAATCCTAAACCCCGGACCACCATAGACCAAGTATAAATATATTCCAGCCATAGAAATACCATTTACGGAGTGAAACCATACTCCCCACTAAGTTTCAGACTCACCAACCCTCTTTGTGACTTCGGCGCACTCCTCGGCGCACTGAAGAGGTCGTCGAATAACAGAGAGACTTACTGCCTCGGGTTGGGTCGCCGAAGGAAGTTTCGGCGCGCCTAATAGGTCGCCGAACCCCGTTTAGGCTCGCCGAACTACACAATTGACCAAAGTAATATGATTTCTCGTCTATCAAGACACATTTGGACCAGATCCCAAATTTTCATTCCATTTGGCACACTTTGACGCTTTTCGGTGCGCCGAAGAGGTAGCCGAGACCCTGTCGAAGAGATCCACGTGTCCAATGGAGGTGATTCCAAAGGGAGCACGTGTATCTTAACTAGTAACATGTGTTTGACCTATCTTTCGGTCAGTTAGACCCTCCATGCAAAATATGACCCCCCAATCCAAAGAGTTAGCTTTAGTAGATTTGGCCGAGTAATGGGTGATTTCGTGAAACGATGTAAGCGTGACCCTCGAACCCTCATATTAGCTTAGTGCCATCATAATACGCGTACGAAAATTCAAATGGGAGCTAAAGGAGTTGATTAGCCCTCCCATTGTGAGTTTATGCATATAAGGACCCTAAATAGTGAATTAATGGGCCGAGCCATAGGTGATTTCGCGAAACGATGTAAGCGTGACCCCCGAACCCTCCTATTAGCTAAGTACCATCAAAGTACACATGTGAGAATGCCAAGGTGAATGAAAGACCTTATATACGAAGTTTAAATGATTAAACCTCATAGTTAGGCCTTGTGTGAATGGCGTGTTCCTTAAAAATTATGAAAGAATGTTTATATTTTTAATTCTCCTTTCTTGTGATTTATAAATGCCAGTTGTGTTATGTTAATTGTAAGTACATAGATGTGGGTAGGTGTGTAGCAATAGTGTAGTGTTAATGCTAGTAAGTAGGATTATACGCTTGAATTCTTAGTTAATAGGATTGTATGTTTACATTCATAGTAAGCTAGGTTATGGGATTGTGCCCATATGCTTTTGTGATTTGAACATATGACTGTGAATTTTGGGTGTTGCATTAATAAATGAATTGATTTGAATGATGAAATTGCCTTATACCGGCTGTGGTAGCCCCAGTCTAATACCCCACGTAATGCCATGAGTTTAGACTGTCATTGGAAAGATTGACTTATAGGAATCTCTTCGTTCTATGAATGGACATCATGATCGTACCCGAGCCTAAAGCGAAACCCATATAAGGGGACCTCGACAGTCTTGAGGAATGATGTGGATTGCCCAAGTGTTGCATGCATCTGTGACCTTGGAGGATGGTCAGTGTGACCATGTTCTGTCGGGTGGCGAATATGTATGAATCCTCGAGGGAGGACGTCAGGTTGCTAATGCACTCGGTTGGACCGAAACGGGGGGGAATGACTTCAGGTTTCTGGAGCTCTTCGGGGCCATTGAAGTGAGAAAATGAGTTGGACCGAAGGGGGGGGCGCGGAATGACTCCAGGTTTCTGGAGCTCTTCGGTGCCATTGAAAAGAGAATCTGAGAAAGAAAGCTGAACCAGTTGGGATCATACATGGTTTCGCATCTAGACTGCGTTTACTTTTCTGTACCGCATACTTTGATATTAGTGTTAGTGCCTCTTGTATGATTCACGTGGACCAATTCTCATCCTTAAAAACGATGCATTTAGTGTAGGGTAGTCTGACTATTGAGAAATACCCCATGAGGATGGGAGAGTACTTTACTTACTTTAATTATATCTGGATGCCACAATTGTACACCATTTGCACATATCTCTATACCACACCTTATTCACAAATCATACACAGCCCAAAATGCTAGAGCATGAGTGAATACACTTCATAGTGGGTATACTCATTCTGGCTTTTAGCTTATGTCTGTTGTTTTACTATTTTTCAGGTTCAGGAGCATGGACGTAAGGAGGGATCTCGAAATGGGTAGCGCACTCTGATAGACTTGATGTTTTAGTTTAGACTAAGACTGTAAAAACCTATAAATTATTAGATTTCAATTCTAGGCATATTTTAGTTACTTATATCTTATTAGAACTGTTAGAACTTTAGCTTATGAATCTAATTTTGTTAGTCACACCCGTGGAGATACGGGGTGAAGGTTGCACTTGAACTGGAAAACCTAAGTAATCGGGAATTTCCGGTTCGGGTCGTGACAGAGCACCACTTCCCCAAATCAAGACAGTCCACATTGCGGGCCATAATGCAGCACCTTCTCTAAACCTCACACCAAACAGATTAAGAGTAACTACAAGAGAAGAACAGATGTTTATGTGAGTCCATAGTCCTCCTGCACAGGGTATAGTTTGCCACAGGTAAAACACCAAATTTGTTGAGTCTATCTTAGGTTAGTAACCTATTTTGAACAGCCAACCAATAGATGAAGGAGTTTCTTGGGATGTGCACAAGTGTTCTTGATGTTGAATATCCCTAATCTTCTAGGTTTCCAAATAAGTCTGTCTTTAGGGAGGTGTGGGTGGATGGGAATCTGACCCAAGCAGCCCCAAATGTTCTGGAGAGTCATATGCTCAGAAGAATGGGGGGGGGGGGGGGGGGGGGGGGTTTGT
>JAUPMG010017420.1:0-15329 GCA_031762675.1 Pachysandra terminalis
ATCTCCAAACACCCACAGGAACTTTAGATCTTGAAGAAGATTCTTCAAGATTGTTTCAAATCACAAAATAAGAGAGAGAGTAGAAGAAATTTGGGTTTTAGATCCTTTTTGTTTGAAAAAAAATGAAGTTTGGGGAGTGTTTCTTGGACTTGTAGCCGAAATGGGGCGAAATCCACGAAACCCCCCTTTTAAATCGAAACTGGACTTAAAACTTCGCACGTGTCTAAGACACGTGCGAAATTTTACCCCTTCTCGGCGAAATGTTACCGAGATGGTGTAAAGGCAGAAATTTGGCGAATTACACCAAGATTTTGTACCACCAACCAAGGTTTTAAATTTCGATTTCGCCAGATATTTCGCCAAGGGGTGTTTGGCCAAATTTTGCCTATATTTTGCCATATTTCGCCGAAATTTCGGCGAAATGGGGAAATATCTCAATTTCGCCAACTTGTAAAATGGCGACATTTCGCCGGCATGCCGGCGAAATTTAAAACCATGCCACTAACTCGAAAAATAGCGAAATTTAAAACCATGGTTCGGGTGACATATCTTTCGTGAAGTCAACATGGTGGCTGACCTGTTAGTAAACAAGATCAATCCTCTTCTATCAAAATTTGGCTATGTTTGGGTGACATATCTTTTGTGAAGTCAACGTGGTGGCTGACCTGTTAGCAAACAAGATCATTGACAACCAAATACGCAATTGTGGCAGGGACAGGGTCCCACTTTCATTTTAAATGCTTTAAGGGAAGACTGCATTGGCAGGTCCATGTACGTTTGGCTAGTTTAAATACATAAATATCTTTTTACAAGAGATAGAGAGGGAGAGACTTTTTTTTTTTTCTTTGGCTTTCAAACCAACCGAACCTTCTTCTTCCCCATGAATCTGGCCTCAGTCGGCTTACCCAAAAACACCAGCACAGACTATCATCCTCATCAAAACCAACCTATCTTCACAAATTCAAAACCCTTGAGTATCTTCATCAACCCCAAAACCCCTGTTTTGTTTTAACTGGAGTCCCCATTGAATATCCCAACCGAAACTTTTCTCCTTCCATCACCTGAAACCAGAAATCCTTCAACCATCATATCAGCAAAACCCCTACTCTCTCGTCCCCTCCATCCGAGTTTCATTGCTCTCAAGCTCAGTTTCTGCATAAGCAAAGCAGCGTACCAGAGAGAGCTATGGTTGCTAAACCCCTTTCCAGGTAAGCTTATCTATTGTTTTTGCAGATTTATTTTATTTTATGTTTAGTGAACACCACGACTGCTTCATTGTATTAATTGAAGCAACCCATTTTCTTTGGAAACATGGATGAAGCAAACGTCTACCCCGTTTCTGCTTAGTGTTTGATTGGGTTTCAATCTGTCATTTTGTTTTGATTCTAAGAGATACCCATTTTAGTTTTGATTCTTTGATAGAATGATCAATATCAAGTATGTTCATTTTCATGTTTGTTCAATTAATTACGAATCAATGAAATGTTGAGTTCTGTTTTTGCTCTTATTTTTCTAACGCATCTCATATTCTTCCTCTTTCATATCAAATAGATCTACAGTTTTTGCTTAGGTAATCTTCTAAATCGTTAGTTGCATTAATCTATTTTTTTTAAGGTCTGGCCTGATCTGTTTCTAAAGTATTCAAGTCTACTGTACTTTCCACCTACTTCCCATACATTTTGGGTCTCTCATGATCGTAGATTGATGATTTGGTTTGAATTCATTTGTGTATGGTCTGATATATTCTTTTCTTTAGGATTTTATGGTCAGCTTTTCCTTTTAACTATGATGCATGCTAAGGATCGTTGTGGCCAAATTCAGCAGTTTGATCATCTTATATTGTCTGGAACCTTTAGTTATAACCTTTTTTTTAGTTCAGTAAGAATTTCAGGTTTCTTTTAGGGATTTAATTAATTTCTTTAGGATTTCACCTTTTAAGGCATTTTAGGAATCGTAAATTATTAGGATTTTAGGTGCTTACATTGGTTTGATAGAATTTCATTTTAGTTTAGCATTAGTTTTAATGTTGGGACTTAGCTTAGTTTTTTTCCTTATTTTTAGGGATTTCCGTACTTTATTTTTAAAAGAAAATTATTTTTAGGGTCTTCACAGTTTGATGTAATGTCAGGGTTTTTGAATTTGTTTTATGATTTTGGTCATTTTTATTTAATTTGACCAAATAAAGATAGACTAGGTGATCGGTTGAACTGGAAGAGAGTGAGTGCCCAACACCTTCCCGATTTGACCTAGGGTCCACCCGACTTGGGGTAGATCACAATAATAATCTATCAAGTACTTTACCCATAGCATAATACTTTTATTCTATTTTTTTTTAATTATTAAGAAGATATTTTGTCAAAAACAATTAATGGGAATAATATTTTAAGACAAAAAATTACTAAATTAAACATGATTGCTTGATTTCATATGGATTACTATTAAAAAAATATGAGAGATACCTCAAGAATTAAAAATTCAAATAGAAAAACAGTAAATTTTAAAAAGTTAAAAAGCTTCTATAAGTTTAATTTTTGCAAGCCCGTAAGTATTGTAATAAAGAATAAATCAAAGTATAAGATTATAATATATGATAGACATTTCAACTATGTAGAACATTTAAAATCTTTATTTTTATAATTAATATTTTCATTCTTTTGACTTTATAGATCCTTTTTTCTCCAACTATTTTTATAGATTTGCAACATGTCCTTACAAAATAATACTGGGTAAATACTATTAAAATTGAATGCAATTTTGAGCTGTAATGGTTCTATCAATAATAAATACACTATTATTACTTTTAGCTCTCTCTCTCTCTCTCTCTCTCTCTCTCCCCAATTGGTCTTCTTTTTTCTTTTTTCCATTCTTCCTTTGACGTTTATTCTTTCTTTATTTTTCTTTTTTTTTCCTTTTATCTTTCTCGCATTCTTTCTCCAATCTCGCTTTTCCTTGGGTTTCTATGTTTTGAAGTTTATTACTTTTTTCTTATATCTAAAGTAGTGTTAATTATGAACCATCTAATTTTTGTTATCTTAAATGTGATATTATAATTACTGGATAACTTTAAAATATAAAATAAGATTAACATAAAAAAATTAAAATATTAAAGATGTATATTTTAATGAAATATACAACTCTCATTAATTTATTTGTTATATTTTAATTTATAATATTTGTATATAACTTATTATTATTTACTTTAATTATTATATACTATTATTAAGATAATATAAAATAATTTTTTTTTTTTGATGAAAAAGTTGGAAATTTCATTTTAACAAAGAAGTTCAACACATCTGTTTATCTTTCTCTAGAACTGGCCATAACAGTCAGGTGCACTAGAAAACCAATTAGAATTAAAGTTTTTATGCACTGCTTTCCTTGCTAGAAGGTGAGTCCCTCCATTACCTTTACATAAGGTAAGAACGAAAGCAAAATGAGAACTGTTCAACTGATGAAGAGAATCTGCAATGAATATCTCAATCTCTGATCTCATATTGCCCTGTTCTTGTAAGATATTAATGACTTCTTTCGAATTGCCTATACCATTAAAATGATGATCGACAGCAAAAAAATATTGCTTCATGGTTGCAATCACTTCACAAATCAAAGCACTTTGAGCCATCTGAATCTCTTTGCAAAATGATGCTAGATAATTGCCATTCAGATCCCGAACAATGCCTCCCACTACTCCCTTGTTGCTAGATTGATATTACCCGCGCTGCATCAAAACTTTATTTATATTTCTTTGTTAAAGAGGCTTTCCATTGTTGCATGTCTAGCGAAGTATCTCCAAGAGAATTGTGCATCCTATCAATTAATTCAACATGCAATCCTTCTAACACGTTGACATTATTCAACTTCAATTCTACAACTCTTCATTGGCTTCGATATATGTTGATTGAATAAAAGATCATTCCTATCCTTGCAAAGTTGCTAGCATGTTATCATAAAAATGTTGTATGCTTTCTTCTCAATTTTAGCCTTTTTAAATGCAGCAAAAGAATTATGCCACCATTGCTTAAAGCTTCATTCTTCACAAATATCCTCCATTAACTGCAGAGGAGATAGAATCCTTGTTTACTATAGTTGCAGTTTCTATAGTAACTATATAGTAAACAAGCTTGTCTTTCATGTCAAAATAGTTGAGTGGTATCTCCTTACTCCATTACTAGTCTATGGGTCAAAGAAAAAATTGAGTAGATCATGGCACCATTCCCTAGTAACTAGGTCCATGAGGGAACATACCGTATTAAAATTACAAGCATTTGGCTTACTCGTACTAGGTTTGAAGGTCATGGGTTGAGGTATCCAAGGATCTTTCCATATGTCGATGTCTGTATCATTACCTACTCTTTATTTCGTACCTAATTTTAATACCTCTCTTCCATCCAATCTACACTTCCATGCCCATGAATAGTTATTCGGCCTTTGATTTGTTGCTCAGAATAATAAAAAAATAGAGAACATTTTGTTGTCTTGTTGGCATCCGGTTACTACATGACTCATTATGCAGTGTGCCTCATATGTGTCGATTTTTTGTTTTGTTTTTTTTATTTTCTGTTTTTTTCTTAATTTTGTTTTGTTTTTTTACTCTATATGTGCCATTTTAGAATACAAAACCTAGGGTGATTAGGAATTTATTTTTTAGACTTTTCCTATTTTTGATAGACATGTGGGATTACAAAAGATTTCATAGTTTCCAAGAGAGAGAGAGAGAGAGAGAGAGAGAGAGAACTATGTTCTTAGTTTTTCTTAGATTCTGATTGGCTAGGAGCCTCAATTAGGAATTATTTTTTTAGACTTCTCTTATTTTTGAGAGGCATGTGTGATTACAAAAGATTTCATAGTTTTCAAGAGAGAGAGAGAACTATTTTCTTAGTTTTTCTTAGATTCTGATTGTCTAGGAGCCTCAATTAGGAATTGTATTTTTAGAATTTTCCTATTTTTGAGAGACATGTGGGATTACAAAAGATTTCATAGTTTCCAAGTTTTTTTCTTAGATTTTATTGCGTGAAGCATCAATTAGGAATTACTTTTTGAGTTTCCTAATTTTTTTTATTAATTGCCTGAAAAAGTTAAGTATTTTATTATCTTCTAGACAGGTGAAATTCTAAATGGCAAATGACACTTATAATTGGGGATTTTTAATTTGTTGAAAAAACTTTTAATTTAGTTAGAATTAGCAATTAGGTCAACATTTTCCAGCTAAAAGAGAAAATGATTTGCTAACTAAGAAGAGATTTCATAGTATAACTAAAATGTGTTTTAAAGCTTTTCTAATGAGAGACGTGCGGGATCTATAATTAATGATTTCTTATTTGCTATTACATTTTGATTTCCATTTAAATTTAAAAGAAGTAATTTGATTGGTATGAAATGAGGGATCGGAGCTAGGTCGACGGTGGGCTACTATACGGGTAGGGAGGGTTCTGGCTTGAAGTGAAAGCATGCCACTAGTGAGGTTGGTGGGATTATTAAAGATTTCATAGTTTCCCAATTTGTTTTCTTAGATTCTATTTGGTAAAGCCTTCATTAAGATTTCATGTCTATTCTCTCTCTCTCTCTCTCTCTCGCTCTCTTATTTTTTAAATTTAGATTTTAAGAATCATGAGTATTCGTTTATTCTTCTGAATTAGTCTTTGAATTAGCCTTTGCTTGTGGTTCAGTTAGGGCTGTAAACAAACCGAGCCAAGTCGAGCTCGGCTCTGGCTCATAAATCTCTAGACTCTGAGCCTAACCAAGCTTTGTCCAACTCGGCTAAGGCTTGTAAAAGTTCGACTCACAAAAAGCTCAGCACATAAAAAGCTCGGTTTATAAAAAAGCTTAGATTAGTACAAATACATTAATATTATAGTTGATAATTATTATTATATATAATAAATTATGCTAACATGTGTGTTTAATATTAATACACAATATAATATATAGGAATATCAACGTATAATCTCATATAAAAACCGAGCTGAGCCCACCCAAGCTTGGCTCAAACTTGTTAAAAGCATGAGCTTTTTTTCGGGCTCAGGCTCAGCTCGTGAGCCTAATTATAGAGCTCAGGCTTAGCTCATATGAGCCGAGCCCGAGCTTGAGCTAAGTTATCTCGGTTCGTTGACAGTCCTAGGTTCGGTTTCAACCTAGATTAATTTTTTATAATTTTTATAGGATTTTTTATTTTTAAAGTTTAGTGTATATCGGTTCTTTAGAAATTCGCATATCAAATATTTTAGGTTACTTTATGGTTCATCTCTTTTAAAGTATTTTGGGCACTTTTAGGAATTTGATCATCACCAAGATACACCTTCCCCAAGTTACCAAATACATAACTCACAAAAAAATCCCTGTTTGAGGTAGCATGAAAAGATGCTTTGGAATCTAGCACCCAAGACTCCACCTTGCTCTTCAAAGAGCATATCAAAGCGTTAACTGAGTCTTCAGAAACGACATTTGCCTCAGGCTTATTCTTTGTTTCCTTATCTTTCTTTGGAGCTTTGCACTGATTTTTAAAGTGTTCTTTCTTTCCACAGTTCCAACATTCAATGTTCTTGATGCGAGATTTCAATCTATGATTATTGGACTTGAACCTTCCATAATCTGAACCTTTCTTGGAGTTTCTACCACTGCTCTCCATATTCAATACATATCGTGAAGTGGAAATTTCATCTGATTGCCTTCAGATATCTTCAATCATAATCATACTGACCACATCGTCAAACTTCAATACTGTCTTCTCAGCAGAGCTACTGATCCCAGTAACCATGCCATTCTAGCTCTCATGCAACTGACTAATAACCAACAATGCTCGAATCTCATCATTGAATTCGATTTCAACTGTTGTTAGCTGGTCGACAATTTCATTGAATTTATTCAGATGTTCTTTGTAATTCACACCTTCAGTGATCTCCAGATTGAACACCTTTTATATCAGGTGCACCTTGTTTGCTGCAGATGGCTGTTCATACATGGTAGAGAGAGTTCCCGGAAAAGAGACTATAGTCTTCTTAGCCTTAATATTGAATGCAACAGACTTCGATAGTGTCAGCCTTATGGTGCCGAGTGCTTTTCTATCAAGCACCTCCCATTCTTCCTTCTTTGTATTTGAAGGCATCACACCTGCCAATGGTAGGTATAGATCCTTCTGGTAGAGGTAATCGTCCACCTGCATCTTCTAGAAACCGAAGTTTGAGTCATCAAACTTCTCGATTCCTTTACTTGATTCCTTCTTTGAAGTCGTCGCTCCCACTGGAACCAAAACCGACGAAAAAAACTTTCACAAGAATTTTGTCAAATGCCTTTTGTGCAACAGATCCAACAGACGGAAGACTTTCACAGGAATTTCATCAAACACCTTTTGTGCAACGGATCCAACATACGAAATACTTTCACAGGAATTCGTCAAACACCTTCTGTGCCAATGGTCACAAACCATAGCTTTGATACCATTTGTTAGGATTAGATCAATCCAAACTCACGTAGACCAATCTAAAACTTGCTAAGAGTGCCTAGATCTTGAGATTTGATAAATCAAGAGAACAGGCAAAGCAAACTAAAATGAAAGAAAAACACACGGTTTTAACTTGGTTCGGCGATCTTGCCTACATCCACAGAGCGCACTAGAAATCCACTATATTTCTTGAAGTTTTACAATCTGAGAGAAACCTTATGAAAACTTGATTTCGAAAGTGAAAACTGCATATTTATAATAGGACTTGACGGGTCGGGTATAGAAAATGGACCCGGGTAGGGGGCACTGCCCCCGAACCTCTGTAAGCTGACAGTGCAGCTTGACCTGTTGCAAGGATGCTGCCCCTCACCCTCCCCGTAGGGGGTGCTACCCTCGTGCCCTCCGCGAGCTGACCGCTCAGCTTGACCCACGGTTCGCACCGCATACAATGATGTGGGGGCAAAGAATATCCAGCTTAGGCTCCACAAACCCAATAGGCCAACCCTGGTCCCCACTTAGTGGAATGTCCATACTTGTTTAGAAGCGTGGATGTGGATAACTCTCTCCTAATAGAATTAGGATGTGGACAACCCTCTCCTAATAGAATTAGGAGATTGAATCCTAGAAGGAGTTGAGTTGAGTCTTCATATATACAAGACTCCTCCTCCCTACCCAATAAAGCAATCCACGTTTTGATGAGATTCCAACTGGGAGAATCACTCTTCATCTCTTCTTCCTCTAGAGATTTGGTTTTGCTATTGAGATTCCCAAGAGATTTGATCGTTTGAGTGTGAGTTTATTGTATGTGGTTCTAGTAATCACATATTCCGACGTAAGACGTCTTCCGACCGATTCGATAGTGATCTTCCGCTATAGATTCGGGTTCATGTGCATCGAGATACGTGATCTGAGTCGTCTACAACATTCATAATGATTTGCAGGGATCGTCAAATGTTATAAGTCTTGGATTAGAATATACAACGCACTAGAACATCCTTGTTGATGTTCCTTAATTACTTTCCCTACTCCGACAACATCTAGGATTCCTTAAACAATGTGATATCTCATACTGGGTAAATCCTTAACCCTTCCTCTTACTAAGATTAGAGAATGTTCTTGTGAATTTTGTAGTGGGATTTAACATAATACTCTTATGATCATAGTGTAAAGGATAGTCCGATCGGTCTGGATCGTCTGATCCAACTCGGGATCGGACCGGGACGATCCCTGATCCGAAACCGATCCAAAAAAACCTAAAATATCAATGACGTGGACCGATTCTGTGATGGATCAGCCGATCTAAACGATCCGTCACAGAATCGGCGAGTCAGACAGGACGATCCAAACTGGATCGTCCCGTCCAAATCTAAAAAGAACCAGCAGCCAGCACAGGTTTCAGAGAGAGAGAGAGAGAGGCCACGACTTTATAAAAAAAAACCTGGAGAAGTTTCCAGAGAAAAGAGAGAGCTAGAGTGCTGGACTGGGAGAGAAGTATCAGAGAGAGAGAGAGAGAGAGAGAGAGAGAGAGAGAGAGAGACTTACCGGTGCCATTGTAGATTGTCGAGGATCAAGGGACTGTTTTTCCAAATCGAGAGAGGAAAGCAAGGGCTTTCCACAATTTCCCCAACAAATGGAGACTGATTGTAAGCCTACGCGCCTTCTTCTTCTTGATTGGAAAGATTTTGCAACAGCACTCGAATAGCATAAAGCCATTCAACCTCTAGCACTCTTTTTCTTCTTATTATTTTTTCTATTTTTCTTCTTCTTCGTCTTGATTTTTTCTATATTTCCAATGGCAAGGAGGTTATTTTCTATTTTTTTCCTGATATTTTGATTTTTTTTTTTAAATTGCGAGTCAATATTTGGATCGGCCGATCCAGAGTTGGATCGCCAATCGAACTCGGTATCGAACCGTAACGATCCCCGCTCCCATACCAAGTTTAAACACTATGCTTATGATTGTGTGATAATATTCTAATTGTATTTTATAATTTAAAATATATATATATATATATATATATATATAAGAAGTGAGAAACGATGACAAAAATAGATTTTAGGATGAGGGGAAGTTGGTACTTTTCTATGATATTAAATAAATTGAAAGATTTAAAAAATTTAGTGAGATTTGTGAGTCCCATTCAATATGATTCTTAAAGTTTGTTACTTATTAAAATTTCTGAAATATATTTTAAAAGCATCATGACAAGATCCTCAACATATAAACTCTCAAACGATACTTTAAGAATGATATGGAAAAATCAATAATTTTATTAGCTAAAACATACCAAAAACAAAATATGAAAATATAATATTCTATTCAAGTAGAAGATAATTACAAAAAGAAATTAACTTTATTATGAAAAATATATTTTGATTAGGTTAAAAAATCATTACAAATTATTAACAATTAATGATTAAGAAAACAATAAAAGCTACTTTCTCTGTTAATAGTTGTATGTTTTTAATTTAAATTCATAGATAAGGTTTAAGAACCCATGAAATGACTTTTAAGTGGACGTTGGCATAATTAATGAGTTTCAAGTTGGTATTAAATACATTCAAAATGCTTGATCCTCAAATATCCATAAAAATGCATTAAACTATTGATATTTTTAGAAAAATTAAAAACCTATAATACCTTAATCGGATTCTTCTATATTATGCAGAGAGTTGAACGCACGTGTGCTACAGACTTCACAAAACTAAATGGGACAAAAAGGTAAGAACCGATCTATATCACTTTTTCTTCCTTTCTTCCTTTACTGCAATTTTTTGTATGACAAGGTTGCCAAGACAAAATTTTTAGATAAACAAGGAAAAATACAGTTTTCTTATAAGTTTAACTTGTCCATATACCATTGTTGATCACTTTATTCAGTATAAGGAATTTTGCCTTAGCAAAATTAGGCAAAATTAGGCCCCTTAAAAAAAATATTGATGGGGGATTTTGGACGACCGTATGTTCAGTTTTTCTTTTTCGATCTTTCCATCTTTTTAATTGTTATTTTCGTTTTTAGGTAAAAAAGATTTATTCTTGGAGAACAGAAGTAAGTTATTTGAAAGGCTAATAGCTTCTACTGATGTTAAATATGAGAATCCCATTCGTTTCTTCTCATCCGCAGAGCTAGAGATGGCAACAAATGAACATCATTCACACAGAATAATCTTTGCGGAGACTACTACAAACTGTACAAGGGGTATCTCGAAAACCCAAATATTATTATTAAGAGATACAACATGTTGGAAAGAGAATCCTTTATGAAAAACAGAAGAGTTGGAAAGAGACAACGAAAGGTGTATGGAGATGTGTACAAAAGATGTGACAACTTCCATGATGGTCTACCACAAGAACGTGGTGAAACTCTTGGGTTGTTGTCTAGAGACTCCTGTTCCTACACTAGTGCTTGAATTCATGCCTAATCGAAGTCTCGAAGATCATCTTTCTTTTTGGCAATCATTCGTTGGGAAATTGTCTACTCTCATGGGAAACAAGATTGAGAATTGCAATTGACATAACTAACGTTGTAACATATATCCACATTGCATTTTCAAGGCCCATCGTCCTCGGGGATTTAAAGGTCAGCAATATTCTCTTGGATGAACAGTGTGTCGTAAAACTTCAAGATTTCACACTCTCTATGTCCATTCCTGACGGTGAAACGCATATAGAAGATTCAGTGTGTGAGACTATTAGGTGGCTTGCCCCTGAATACTTAAAAACTGGTTGTTTCACAGAGAAGATCGATGTTTATAGCTTTGGTATTTTTCTATCTGTACTCTTAATTGGACGAAAGGCGTGTATCAATGATCCTGCTCAAAAGCTAATTGGTGAATATGTGAGAATGGGGATTAAAAATAATGGTCACGTTGAGATTGTGGATCCTGTTCTAAGAAGGTTAGGTATCGACGAGCTCAAGCAGCAACAATTGCAAATGATTCTAGAGCTTGCTATGAGAGGTTTTCAAGAGGACCCAGAGCAAAGGCCAGTGATGATTGATGAAGCAAAAGAGCTAAGGTGGATACACAGGTTGGTGTGATGCAATTCGAGTTCATGCCAGATACAAAAATTTAGTAAACTTCCTAAATGTGTTGCTTTATTGTAAAATCAATCTTGTGGAAAAAAAAAAACTGAGGTCTAATTAGTCGTGTCTGCATGTCATTTTGTGATTGGTGTTGAGAATTGAGGTGCCAACTGGTCGGGTTTAGAGTGGGTCCAACAAGCCAGAACCAAACCCGCTGTAAATACCCGATTTTTAATAGGTAACAAGCCAGAACCAAACCCGCTGTAAATACCCGATTTTTAATAGGTACCAATGGGTACTCGATACTTTTTACATAGACGTATCTTTAATAGTACGTTATTTCTACTATATTAATATTACCTAATTATCATGACAGTAATCTCATTCTGAAAACCCAATTTTATTTAAATTTAGATATAATATTTGCACCAACACAAATTATACATTATCCATGACATAAATAAATGTATAATAGAAGTTGATTTTAAAGAAAATTAATAAATCAACTTATTATTTCATTTTGATTAAGCAAATTGATAAATATTATAATTAATGATAAATCTTAGTAACTAATTAGTTAAGATATAAATTAAATTTTTATTTAGTCTGGAATGATCTTTTTAACAAGGATATAAAGAATAATTAATAATCACTTAACTTACCTAACAAATTTGATTACCGACAAATACCTGACCGGTATACCCCTTTCTTAAGAGCCATCTCTTATAGAACCATAACCGAACCCGATTATACATCGGGTCTATCGATTCAGAACCCAATCCCGTTAATTAGGATCGTTCTATTGGGTTAAATCGGATTTGTAGGATATCGGATACCCATTTACACCCTTAGACCCTAGTTGGGATTCATGCCAAATATGCCCTTGGGACAAAACTCTTTCTTGTGGATGCGTATCATCTCTAGTCATGAAATCCATCTGGTCCGCGTTATTATGCAACACTTGTCTTGTTAGTGTTATAAAAAGACCAAAACACCCCTTAAAAGGACAGCATGACACTTTTTTTTATTTCTAGTTTCCCAGGTATCCCTAGGCTTCGCCCAAGACTAATCTTCCGAGGTACGGTCTGGCGCCAAGGCGGGGACCCTCCCAAAAAAGTTTGCTGCATCTACAAGGGCTCAAACTCGAGAGGTCTTGCTTAAGCGAGCAGAGCCCCTTCCACTCAGACCAACCTTCGTTGGTGACGCTTTTCTTTTATAACATGTAATTAACCCTTTGTCCCTTGTTTGCATAAATTACATATGGAACACTTTTCTTTCTATCACACATTATGTGTATATGCTCGAGTTGTGATTTATATGGTGATATTTTAGGGTTTTGATATTCAGATGTGAGATGGTTAGATGGTGCAACATGAGATTTTTACCAAATATAGTGATTTATGTATGTTTAAATGATTAATTCTGAGTTTTCTATTATATTTGTAATGAATGAATTCAAATATTTCAAAAGAACATAGTTAGGGTTGAGAATTAAACTTTGTAGATTTGAATTATAGATGACGAATCTTCATGGTTTGAAAACATGAACTTTTAGTTAGTTAAATTACTGGGTTTTACTCCTATTTTCTTCTTATGCTTATATGAATGATTTAAAAAAAATAATAATAAGAAATAAATAAATTGAAGTAAAATAAATTATGCAAAATTTTGGGCTATTAGCGAGTTGTCGGTCCGTCGACAAGCCACTAATAACTCCACCTTTCAGGAAACCCCGCAAATGAAGTGATCAATCAGTTACCGACCAACCTCGGTTAGCCAAAGATGAGGCCTCGATTAGCCAGCAGTTATTAATTTTTTAGATTTATTAATATTTAGCTTCTATCATTTAGTTTTGGTTGTTTTTATGTGTAATTGCTATTACATAAATGTGTATAGTTGCATTTAAATCTATATTTTGATGGTTAATTACATTCATGCATATATGTGGACTTTACCTTAGGTTTAGATTGAGTCGCGTTTCATTAGAATAAATTGCATATATAGATTAGATTGAGAACAATCACAACATTGATGAATATTTTGCATTGAGTTTGCAAGAGTCTTTTGCATATTGAGTGATTGAGTGAATGGGAGATTGGGTGATTTGAGTGGGTCAGAGACTTTGCAGTCTAGGTTGAATCGAGGGGATGCAGACGCTTGGAGAGTTGCGATGGGTAATCAAAACACCAAGGTGTGTGTCCAGTTATCACGATACTTTGTAGATATTTGTATATGGTGATGTTTCATGGAGAAGGTTATGTTTGATACACTGGATGAGTCCCTAGACAAAATTATGGTTTGGGAAATTGTGTCACATAGGTTGTACGTTCCTAGAATTACAGTGTGCGCGTAGAATGCCTGAAAACCTGATATAAGAAGATAAAAGCGACTATATATGATCTCTTATCGACCAACAAAAGTACTATGTCGATGATCCCTGAGGATTGATGGTGGGTTATCATGAACTTCAAGGAGACACCTATGGTTGCAGCATACATATCATTCATGTTGTTTGGTCAGTATGTTGGTTTGTGTGTTTGATTCTGCATGTCAATGTGTTTGTGTGTGTCACTAGATGTTAGTGTCTATATCATTTATTTATATTAAATAAAGGTGTATATTGGTGAACTTGTACATATCATTTATATTGAATGAATGTGTGTAAGAGCGTGTGTCTATATACCTATATATATATATATATGTGTGTGTGTGTGTTGTTTAGTATGTCTATCATATTTATGTCACGCCCCAAATCCGTAACACGAATTTCAATGAGAGAATTGCACGGATCTCAAGGTGAGACCTTCGGGTTCCACAACTAGACTGCGGATTGCTACCACAACATAAAGCAAATAAAAGTAATAAAGTACTTTCATTGAAATAGATCAGAGTGCGGAAGTAAACTACTATATATAATCCAAAGTAATTAAACAGTGCATGGCCCCAGCAGGGCCTAAACTAAACATAATCCAACTACTACTACGTCCAAAGGATCGTCAGAAGTACATAAACTACATAAACCAAGTATAACTCCATCTAGAGTGAAAAGCAGTAAACTAAAAGCATAGCAAGCAAAGCAGGTAAAGCAGCATGTCAGGTCCATACGCAACAACCCCAACTAGACCTATCCATCTTCTTCCCATCCTACAACATAAAACATTGCGTGAGCTTATAATGCTCAGTAAATAAACAATGGAATGTTCACCCGTCCTCGCTTGGAATCAATCACAAGGATTAGTACCATAATAAATCAATAATAAATTCAACATAAACAACATGATTCAATGTGAGATGAGTAGTTTAATGAGATGAGATGAGACCATTCAAATGACCTAAGATGAATGCAATGAGTATCGCACACAAGTAAGAAATGATACGCACAATGTAATGAACTAAGATTAACATCGATTGGTAAGCAGACCTCATATGACTCTTCCACAATAACAACTGACTTAGGACTTATCCAAGGAACTACCGGAATCCCATCTCCGTTTCGGGCGGTAACCCATGGCACGAAGTCTACCATATAGTATGACTAATTTTCGAGTGTACGATACTCGAGGGGTAGTGAACATGCATAGGCGCTCGCAAGCATCCTATCCTAATTTCTGTGGGCCCTTTCACCCCACAAGGTATATAGTCAACCCAGTTCGGAGGCATCACAGTTGTATCTCCCTAGATTTCCACCTCTTAGTATACTTACTAATAGACATCAACCTAGTACGTAACACATTAAGAGGATATTGGTGATGAGGGATTTGTAAGAGGATAAGATGTATTAAGGGAAACCAATTACAATCATCTACCAGAGAGTAAGGTAGGAAGTCTGTCTCAAGACAGCCTAAACCGTCGCGCAGCCGTTC